>CM024607.1:1800000-2036535 GCA_014182555.1 Eucalyptus erythrocorys
TTCATCGTGCCCCGATCTCTCGGCTCCGGACCGGATAGGTCTCGATCTGCTCGGTAGTTTTGTCGGATCTGGTCTTTATAATTTGAACGGTGGGATTTTGGTGATGTTTTTAGCGTGTGCCTAGGTTGACCTCGAGCGCATGCGAGTCCCTAGTTGGTCGCGGTGGGTGCGCTGGGTGGAATCGATGAGAGGTGGATGTAAGATGTTTAACTGGGTTGACCTCTGAGGCGATGTTAGATGTAGAGATTCATGATGGAATGGGATTGGAATCCGGCGTATTAGATGGTTGATGTGGTGGTGATAATCGATCTATCTTTTAGGATTTACGGGAAGCTGATTCCAAACTATCTGATTCCAGAAGTTCGATTTAGTTTTTCAATTGGGTCATCGAAGATCCTTTTTTTTTTTCTTCGAGGAGCTTGGGCTAGCTTGTTATGTTTCGCTTCTTTATACGCTGGGTTTTTCGTTTGAAAAAGTGCCCTGTATCTCTTGTTTTCCTCTCCATCGTCGATCTTCAGAAGTTCTGTGGAGACTTGGTGTAGCTGTCCTGTTCAAGGAGTTTTTCCAGTTTTTGCGAATAGATCGAGGAAGGACATCAATTTTCCCTCTTCCTCTCCTAGGCATAAGACTTTTTAAATGTCAGAGCTGACTGACGTTAGAAAATGGTTTCTGGGCATGTATTACTAAAGGTCATGCTAGCTATGATGTGCAACAACTGTTGCCTCGCCGTAGTTCCACAAGCTTAGCTTATTGTTCATGCAAGTGCCCTTTAATTCTTTTTAATGAGCTTACTAATTTTTTTCTCTTCCTGTTGCATAGAGGAATTGCAGAGCTGTGCGAAAAGTTGATTCTTTGAAGAATGAGGCCTATCTTCTGTGGGAATTTTGAGTATGATGCCAGACCATCTGAATTGGAAAGACTATTCCGCAGATATGGGAAAGTCGATAAGGTGGATATGAAGTCTGGTAAGTGCCTTGTCTCTGCCGCATGTATGACTACTACTTAAAATATTTTTCCTCGTTTTTGTTGTTTCTATGGTTGTCCACTTTTTCTGGTCACTCAATGAAATTGATGAATCTGGCAAGCCTGAATGTTTTCTGTGATGAATGCATGGCATTTCCAATCAGGTCACCATCTATCAATACATATTTCAATTGGCTTGGTAGATTCTCTTGTATGCCGTTGATTTATTTACTTTATCACGTTGGTGAAATCCTTTACGTGGAACTTTATCCATTCCTTTCTCTGGGGTGAGAGATAATCATGGAGGCAGAAGTAGAATCATTTAAGCCTGAATTTGCAGTTGGGTAAACTCTGTTCACAATTTTTACGTAACATTGTCATCTTAGAGGTTCATCATGAAAGGGTTTAACACCTTAAAGAGGTGGTATTACCGGTTGAGACAAACTTAATTCGAAGCTGCTGGGCTATCTTCTACTCTAAGAAGCACTTCGGCCCATCTGCCTAGTTCAGGGTGAATGCTGTGTACAGAAATATTTTTCCCTCTGTGAACCAAGTACGCATTTCACAACGGCACCTTTGATCTCTACCATGGAGGCGATTCGTTGGAGCCAAGAGTACCATCTCAAGAGGACTTCTCTTCTGTGCCAGCGTGCAGCTGTTTAACTGGATGACTCAACTTGTGCATCTCCTTCTGAAATCTTCCGTGATTGAGTTTTAGATGGGGGTTTAGAGAAAAAAGAATATTTTATGTGGTGTAAACCCCCATACTCAATATTTTCTTTGACGCAGGATTAACTTGGCATAATCATATACCTTCAGCTAATGGATGGCTCTTCAGAATCCTGTTTCATGCCGGGAATGAGCTTCCTCTTCTTGTTATTAAGAAGAGATACTCTGATCCGCAAATGGCACTACCATACCACACTTTATTCAGATACCATTGCTTTTACCATGTCATCACATTCCTCCAGCCTTGAGTTTCAGACATGTTTCAAGGTCGAAACATTGCCGACTCCACTCGCAGAAGGAGCTGAATAGATGGTGAAGGCTCGCATTTACATTGACCCATTTGAGACATCCACATTTGCGTTGTTGTTCCTTGACATCACTTAGTCCATCTCACAAGGTCTGTTACTTACTTATTGGTCAGTTAGTTTATAGATTAAAGAGGTTAGCAGGATAGGTTTGAGGGGGCGGTCCTTCATTGCTGGTGGAAGTAATGGACACACGATATCAAGGATGATATCACATGGGATATCTAACTATGTGTACCTTTCTCCTATATTAAAAAATTCTTATTTCCTTAATCTTGTTTGATAGGATTCGCTTTTGTCTACATGGACGATGAGAGAGATGCTGAGGATGCAATCCGTGGACTGGATCGAATAGAATTTGGTCGAAAGGGACGCAGGCTTCGTGTGGAATGGACCAAGGTATTTTCGGAATGGCTGATTGTTGCAAGCATCTCTAGGCCTTTTTCCCTCTGGCAATTTTGGCATGTCTTGTTAGTTTTGCGTATGGTTTTGTCAAGCATATGGTCTGATTGTTTGATTCATCATGCAGCACGAGCGTGGCGTCAAAAAGCCTGGTGGTTCAAGGCGATCCTCATCTAACATAAGACCCTCAAAAACCTTGTTTGTTATTAACTTTGATACTTATCAGACCAGAACTAGGGATCTGGAGAGGCATTTTGAGCCATATGGGAAGATTGTCAGTGTTAGGATTAGAAGGAATTTTGCATTTGTCCAGTATGAGTATCAAGAGGATGCTACAAAAGCATTGGACGCTACAAATATGAGGTGCATTCTTGTTTTCCCTTCTCTGCAGTAGAGCTGGACTAACTGTTGGATTCATTTCCAGGAGAAAAGTCCTGTTTAATGTTTGAGCAGTTTCAGATTATTGACTTTTTTTGTCACTTTCTTCACTGGTTTGCTTCTCATCGTGTGCAGCAAGCTGATGGATCGAGTGATATCGGTGGAATATGCTGCTCGAGATGACGATGATAAGAAGGATGGGTACAGCCCAGACAGAGGTCGTGGTAGGTCACCTGAAAGAGGTTATGATAGGAAGCGGTCTCCTAGTCCCTATAAAAGAGAGAGAGGTAGCCCTGATTACGGTCAAGGTGCTAGTCCTTCTCGAAGAGAAAGGCGAAGTCCTAATTATGGCCGTGAATCTAGCCCCATTGACCGTCAGGCACGGAGAGCAAGCCCAGACTATGGTCGAGGTTCTAGCCGCAGTCCTCGTCGAAGGGAGAGATCTCTTTCTGGGGGCAGCCGCAGCCGCAGCCGAAGCCCATATAGAAGGCAGATGGTCAGCCGAGGCAATGGCCGTGACCGTAGCCCCAGCCCATATGAAAAACCAGCGACAGGACCTAACAACGGTCCTGATCGCAACAGGAGCCCTGACAGGAGAGAGGAAAGCCCTGAAAATGGTCGTGAGCCCCTTCCAGACAGTAATGGGGATGATGCTTGTGATGCTGCTGTAGAAAGTCCTGCATCAGGGGGGCACCACAGGTCTGTAGGATTTTTGACTTTTGTTTTTGCTGAAGTTTCGATGAGCTCGAAGCATGCCTGATTTTTCCCTTATTTTTGCACTTTCAGCCATTCACCTGCAGCGGAGGATTGAAGCCTGTGCTGGCAAAGTGAAGACGGGACTTTTACCTAGTTACATCAATGTCTTTCATTAGCATTCAAGTTTTTAATTTTGTTCTTTCTTTGATGACTGCTTTGGATTAAAGTGTTAGTGGGATCCAATTAAGATCTTCATAGTAGCTATTGCGGATAGAACTTGACTGTTGTAAGTTCCTTTCATTTCATGGAGATTCAGTAGTCCTTTCAAATTCTGATGAATTGAATCTCTCTTATGTGATATGGCCATGGAGGGCACATTATTGTAACAAGTGGATCTAACCAAATCATGTGGACCTACATACGCATCCATGGGTGCATTCTGCTCAGCTATGATGTGCAATGCACTTAGCAGGTACTTTTACAGAAGGATCAGTGCATGATTTTTATCAGACCATAATTATGGCACTTGACAAGGGGCAAACTAGCGGCAGGATCCGGTCATTATTGTGACTTATGCATACCAAACTGTCCTGGGCGCTTTAGCACCTTGTTTTTCTTATGCCAAGGCCGATGACAGATTTCAACTCGGTGAATTCGTCGGCGCTCTCTCTTGCCCCTTGGTGGAGTGCAAACAATCGCAGGTGTCTTCTTGGTGGAGCTGGAGCTATTAGTCATTTCGCTGCTTCACACCTCGACCGCACGGACATTTTCACCATCATGGAGTTCTGTCTCTCGTGGGGAAGTTCACTAGGGAGAGTTGGGAAACATGTGTGTTCTAGACTCACGGGATTTGCTCGAAAGGAGCTGTTTCGCAATCTATAGCGGCATTATCGTCTTCTTATCGTCTTGTTATAGTTTTTTATATGGACGCAGCAACTGTGTTTGGCAGTTGCGATGGACCCACGCTTTCTATTTCGCTAGAACCAAATTGGGTTGGAGCTTGCGAAACAAATGGCGAAGAAGACAACTCTCGACCGAGGAATCGCGAACGAGGTTTAGCCAGAGACGAAAAATCGGAATGCGAATGATTGGGTGGAGATGCCTCGCCGTATTGGTAGTTCGTGGACTGAGACTTTTAAGAATCCTTTTAGGGTACACCCATCTCCATTCCTTGACCTATGCATACGCCAGATGCCTTGGGCTGAACCTTGATAATCCCTCCAATCTTTAGGTATTCAGAACCGAACTTTTAATCGTAGATCAATGCAAGAGATCTAAAAAAGTGGGTTAGAAAAAATGCCCCTGAATAATGGAGTTATTACCAAAGTATTTAAGGCCTCGACATGCCAATTCTTCTACAGACGTGATATTTCTGTCAATACAAGATGCACAAAAGCCTGGGGGGTAAAACAAAGGAGATCTCTTTTCTTTTTGTTTTGCGACACCGCTTGAGCATGCCCCTTAGCTACTTGAAGTCTGGTGCAATTTTTAACAAATATATAGTATATATGAAATTTCATATAAATGGAACTTGCCCTATAATTCTTCTATAATAACTCATCATTTAATATAGGCTTATGCGTCCATCCCTGCAACTAGATATTATCGAAAACGAGGATAATCCCAACTTGTATGCACTGTTGCACCATGCCCTGTGTGCGTAAGCAAAAAGTACGGCTCCTTCGAAACTTTGTTATAGTTTTCCACTTACGCCCGACACTCAAGACAAAATGGATAGTAGGTTTGGCGAAGAGGACAATCTTTTCAATCCCCGAAGAAAGGAGATTGGACGAAACTTGGTTGTAATTAGAGACAAGATGGAAAAGAAAAGGAAATGCTTGGATGCTTCTTGCTACGAATCTGATTCGATTGCACCTTGATTGCAATTGGACTGGGACTTCAAGAAACAGTTCCAGATAACATCACGCATTCTTTGGCGTGTGCCATGATGTACGCACATCAAGATTCTCAATCAAAATCCTGACTACAAGAAGAGGGCGCTACTATGCATAGAATATGGATATCCTTCTAAATCATCTGAGGGTTTCGAAGTTACTAGAACAATGGGCGACTAATCTGTCATCAAGCTTATCCTGATGTGTCTGTTTGCTCATTGTCAACACTAGAAGACGAGATTAGAGTTTGGAAGCTAATCCACAAGCGGTTGAAACAAGAGTTCCTATTGCATCGGGAAAGCAATTCTCAACGATTTCCTAGGTTCCCCTCTTGGACGATCGCTCGCATTGGTCTTTATGGTGCCAAAGTTCAAACCATGCCATTTTCCTCAATTTTCACTAATCTTGTCCCTAGAAGATAACAAAAGAGGAGGAGAAGAAAAATAATAAAGGGTGACTAGCTATCAAATTTCCTATTAGCCACATCCAACTGTTTTGAGGGCAGCAAAAGTCGCTACGAGAAGTGGCGATGCTTCCTTCAACCAAGTTCTTTGGTTCTTTCCGGACACATTGTTGTTGAGGCTCGAGAGGGAAATTACTTCTATTCATTTCTTGTTGGTGTTCCATTCGATAATATTAGTGTAGGGTTCAGCATCGGGACGGACATTAGGGTTTATTATCTGGGCTTTTCACCATCCTAAGGGAATCCCCGTCATCTTGGGCTTTATTTTTTCGCCTTTAATATGATTTCCTTAGAATAGGATTGGCACAGCTTGGTCATCACCATGATGGGTTGTCAATTTGGCAGCTTTCCAAACAACACACGCGTTGAAAGGGTACACCGAAAGTTGGGTTCTTTGTTTTCTTCCCATCCAGAGTACCGAAAGGTCGATCATAGAGCATGACAAAATAGATTCAAAGGGGGAGTTCTCACTGAATGACAATTCTGATCAAGCCAGGACAGAGGGTCTTTTGGCTTTATCTCCACACTTTCATGAATTGGAACATTTCAAGAACGTGCAAGCAAAGCATCTCCTTTGAACATAGAATGGGGGAAAGAATCATCATTGCATGGACGTTCCAAGGACACGTTTCATAGAACGGCAAAAGAAAAAGGGACGTTGTGTTCATGCACTAAGGTCAAAAGGCTGTGCCCTATACTGTGTGCTCTCGGTCGTACTTTGAAGGGTGCAACTCTAAAGCTAAGATAGACCAATCCACTCACAAATCTTGATCGGCGTGGAAACGCTGGAGCCGTCCACTCGCCAGGTGCTTCACAGTGTCACTACAGCCTTTTTCTTGAGGGAAATTCACCAACAAATTACCGACTTCGCTTCTCTCTGGCTTTTTGGCCCTTTTTGGGTTCTTGAGTTGACGTTTGAGGTACCCGTTCATCCCCCATAAGTCTGACAAGGCCAAGCCAACCGCGAAAATTGGCTCTGATTCTGCGGGACAATTGTTGCTTTTCCCTTGCGTCAATACTTACGGTGGTCAAGGCACGAAACTTTATAATACCTCATGGAGCATGCGTCCCCAAAGGAGCATGAGTCAAAGTTAGCTTAATAGTCGCACGCATGGCTCAGTGGATTGGCAATCAAATAGCTCTATGAGGAAGTCCAGGATCATGCGCATGCCACGCTGCAAATCCATTAATGATGTGCATATACTTTAGAATTAATGTTATGCAGCAAATTGCTTCAAATATCTACTTTCATAAAGGATGGTATCTGTTCATTTTATCGCTTACACTAAATTTGAATGATTAACAAAATTTTACAAAATGCAAGCTACTCTACACGTATACGTGAAAACCAGGATGTGCCGACTTCGACAAAGCCTGGAGTTAATTAAGCTGGCCAATTACTCTAGAATCACCTCTCTGGTCCGGTCAAACATAAACACGTCCTCGCCAGGCTTGCTGTTTGAAATTACATTCTTAATCTTACCTACCCTTTAACCAGCTCCGGATGATTTAAGAGGATTCACCTTCTCTGTACGCCGCACGTGTACATCATGCCAAGAACAGTGAGGAAAGCGACGGAGAACGCTGGCATTCTTAGGATCTCCCGTTTCAGCCGTCCGCCATGAAAGAGGGGGACAAGACAAGGAGGGAGGGGTGGCGAAAATCCATTAGCTCGTACTCATTGCTTCGAGCCATCATCTCTTTGTCATTGAGGGAGGGATGCGTGATGGGCCCGATTGTGCATTGTTTGTCTCCATCCCAGAGGTTAAAAAGAGTTTTAGGGGGGGAAAAAGGAGAAGAAAAAATCAAATCTTGTCTGTGTCCCAAGGACACTGCCAAAACCCCGTCCACATATTTATGTCTCCCCTCCCCCACTTCGATTTTCTATATTCTAAAGCTCACAACCTTACTCATGCCGACGGCTGCATCCCCATTATAATGTGGGGTCCCTCTTTCTAATTGTTTCTAAATTTTCGGATACCATGTCTTTTGAGACCTGATCTTCTCATCGCCGGAGCATATCCCAATCCAATCAGGATGATTCTCGGGATCGATTATTTTAAACATGTAATCCATTGTTCGCTCGTTAATATTTAAGATTCGAAATTTAGTCGGTGATTTAGTATTATCATACGATTTGACTATAGAACAGTTTCTGAATAATCACCGCGTCACGGATAATCATATGAATTTTTTTCTCTTGTATTTGGGGGAGGAGAAGATAACGAAGAGGCATGAGGCTCCAAATCTTAGTTAACTGCACGATTAGGTTATTTTAGCCGGTCAGAGAAGCGACATGCACTAAAGTTACCTGGGCATATTTTAAAAATCCACGGCAGGGCCCTTCCTTCCCTATAAATGCCCGTCTCCTGATCTAAATTCCTCAATCCTCTCTCTCTCTCTCTCTCTCTCTCTCTCTCTCTCTCTCTCTCTCTGTGTGAAGCTTTTTCGAGAGTCTGTGATAAGCCACGCAATCGGCATAATGTGTCAGCAAACAGGTTCTCCTCTGCTCTGCAAATGTAACCTCAAGAAATCACCTTACCTTCTCTTGGTGGTGGACCAAGAAGTGAACACTCCAGACCAAGAAGCGAACACTCCATTGGTCCTCAAAGCCTTACCAGCTCCTCCGCAACCGCCCAACAGCACCCGTTTGCCACTCGCGCAGGCCGTCAAGGAGGCCAGGTCCATCTGCCGCATAGCCCTCCCCATGATCCTCACCGGCCTTCTCCTCTACTCACGCTCCATGATCTCGATGCTCTTCCTTGGCCGCCTCGGCGAACTCGCCCTCGCCGGCGGCTCCCTCGCCGTTGGCTTCGCAAACATCACTGGCTACTCAGTCCTATCCGGCCTCGCAATGGGCATGGAGCCCATCTGCGGCCAGGCCTTTGGTGCCAAGCGGCTTTCCGTCTTGGGCATCACCCTCCAAAGGACCGTCCTCTTGCTCCTCCTGACCTCAATCCCAATCTCTCTCCTCTGGCTCAACATGGAGTCCATCCTGCTGTTCTGCCGCCAGGACGAGTCCATCTCGGCCCAAGCTCAGTCCTATCTTCTCTACTCCGTCCCTGACCTTTTGGCTCAATCTCTGCTTCACCCACTGAGGATCTACCTGAGAAGCCAATCCATCAACCTCCCCCTCACCTTCTGTGCCTCTCTCTCCATCCTCCTCCACATACCTATCAACTACTTCCTCGTCGTGCACCTTGACCTCGGCATCAAAGGTGTTGCACTCAGTGCCGTCTGGACCAACTTCAACCTCGTGGCATCTCTGGTGATCTACATCATCTACTCCGGCGTCTACAGGGACACCTGGGGTGGCTACTCACCAGAGTGCTTCAGGGAATGGAGGCCCCTCCTCAGCCTCGCCGTCCCAAGCTGCATCTCAGTGTGCCTCGAGTGGTGGTGGTACGAGATCATGATCCTGCTTTGCGGCCTTTTGCTTAACCCTAGGGCAACCGTTGCATCAATGGGAATACTGATACAGACAACTGCGTTCATCTACATATTCCCATCGTCACTCAGCTTCAGCGTGTCAACAAGGGTAGGGAATGAGCTCGGTGCAAACCGCCCTGCAAAGGCGCGGCTCGCAGCATCCGTCGGGATCGGGCTCAGCTTTGTCCTAGGTTGTTCGGCACTGCTCTTCGCTGTGACAGTGAGGAACCACTGGGCTAGGATGTTCACTGGGGATCAGGAAATTGCGGCATTGACAATTGCGGTGCTACCAATTATTGGACTGTGCGAGCTTGGGAACTGCCCACAGACGACTGCCTGCGGCGTGCTGCGAGGAAGCGCAAGGCCCAAGCTCGGTGCTAACATAAACTTGGCATGTTTCTACCTGGTCGGGATGCCGGTAGCAGTTAGGCTTGCATTCTATTGCCATTTGGACTTCCAAGGTTTGTGGCTGGGGCTTTTGGCGGCACAAGCATCGTGCATGGCGACTATGTTGGTGGTGCTAAGGCGTACGGACTGGGAACACCAGGCCATGAGAGCTCAAGAGCTAACCAAGGCCAAGGCTTGTGTTGCTGTAGATGATGGTGGTGATGAAGTTGAGGAAGAAGAAGGTATAAAGAAGAAAAAGATGAAGCACAATGATATTGAACTTAAGGAAGTTGATGACTCACCCGTTTGAGGGGGAAAAAGAATTTTCTTTCGAGGTTCTCACCGCTTCTTCATTTTCCTTTTCCTTTTGCTCTTTTTTCCGGGGATTTCCTGTGTCAGTCTCGCATTCTCAAATGTGCAGTTTTGAGTGAGAGAAAAAGGGAGAACAGGAGCGGATGGAAAGAGAGAAAGCTTCTCTGTCTTGAATAATGCTAACATGTCACAAATTAATTTGAAAAAAAACGTCCGAGGTTTGAATGCAACTCGCACATTTAAGTGCTTGAATACTATGCATGTTATCTTACACGATATGTTAATTTTGTCGGTGAATCTTCATATTTTTCTTTTATCTGTTGTTCACGGCAAGGGGCATCAATGTTTGTCTCCAATATGGAATTTTCTGTTTAATGCCATTTGGTAGCAAAGCATGACATGACCAAAATAAATGAAATGTAGCTCACTAATGTATCCAATAACTGATCTATAATATCCTTAATCTTTCATACTTCAATCAAGTGTACCTTCTTCCATCATCTCTTGCATAGTTAAAATCAGATATTAGGGGTAGTAGAGGAACATTGAACATTACTTATAGTTTAGTGTAGTAATATACAAGGCTCAGTCGATTAACTCTTTAAAAAAAAAAAAATCTACCTATTTGTTTTAACTTATGAAAAGCAAAACACAACTCTTTTGTTCACCCGCAAATTTTTAAAATATTATATAGCTTTTAAGAAATTTTTAAAATATTATATAGTTGTATCTGTGTTTGGTGAATATTTCATGAAAGGAAAATCTTGGAAGTGCCTTCCTAATTGAGGAGGCAAATGGTGTCTCCCAACTTCCCGTTAGTCTTGGCTGGGCCAAGGCAATTGAGTTGGAAGCTGAATAGTAGGTATTATCCTCCCCAACACTTGCCAAATTTGGCAAGGTGAAGGTGGAGATTCTTGATTTAAGATAATGTTGGTGAGGTAAGATACCTAATGCTAGTGGCTTACATGTGAGGGGAGATTTGTTAAGGTCCACATGTAAGAGTTTGAGGTAAAAGAAAATAGTTCATATTTTCCTAGTTAGCTCATATCATTGGTTTAAATTTTTGAGTGAAAATAGTCTAGTTGAATATGCTAATGAATTAAGACTTAAGCTCCCTCTTGTTAATTTTCTCAGGTGAAGACACTGAAACTCTAACAAGTTTATATGAATATAACTTCGAAAACACATCACTTGAAGATACAAATTAATCACATTTTGTACTCTTTACAAATGCAAAAGATCAAACCTAAAATTTTTTTAGAACTAACCTAAAAGAGACCTCATAGAGGATTTATTTAGACGTAACTTCAAACAAATCTCCAAACATGGGTAAATATAAGTATGTTTCACGGAAAATGAATGATTTGAAAAATATTTTTTTTTCTAAAAATGATCACTTGTATAGGTCAAAATAATTAGCCAATAAAAAAAATTCATTATCGGCAACAATTCATATCTAAATATTTTCATGATCATTTATTTTTGTAAGTGATACAACCGATCATTTTTAAAAAAATATTTTCCAAATTATTTATTTTCCACAAAGCAAACGAAGTCTTAGTCTTTTATTCTTATGGACAAATACTAACATTACCTAGACAAAATATGAATACCAGCATCGAATATTAACTCAACAAGATTCGAGGAATTGGAAAAAATATATACATGTCTTAGCAAAGACATAGACATACTAAAAGATTTCATTTCGGATGCCCTAGAAATTAGGCATAAACTATCCAAGTGCATATCATTTGAACTTACCCGTGACACTCCAGTATCAAGTGTCGGATAAGAACCACTCCGATCCTTCGCCAAAATCGACGCTAGCAGACGGAGATTATTTTTCTTCCGTATACCTAGTATATGAGTAATATCACCTAGTATTTTGTCTACACATAGCTAGATTAAACAGCAAAATTGTACTAGGATTCTTTACGAGAGAGCAATTCAAAAAAAAAAAAAAAAAGCAAACGCTGTGTGTACGTGTGAATAATTCCGTGTGTGACGCCCAAGCATTTAACGAAGGATTTCTATGGCTTAATGGAGACACCTTTTAGACTTTCAAAACAAGTGAGCTTCACAATATAAAAGCCGAAGAATATATGTCTTGTCAACAAATCGAACTGGAATTGTTGATTTTAGTTGGTGTTTGAGAAAAATGCCTAGATGCATGCCCCCAAGAAAAGATTCGACATTGATTGACCGAAGAAAGGTTAATCTCAAAGCTATCATTTGACCTCTGAACCCCAGTTAGGGTAGTTACAGTGAGAGAAAGGGATGAAGGGAAAGGAAATTTTGCTAGCGAGACACTAAAAAACTAGGGGCATATGCCGAGTCAAAAAGCAACATGTGGAACGAAAGAGACGTGCCATATATGAAACAATGTTCAACAGATGTGTCGTGCGGATGATTCTGTTGTTTTTACAATGAATTCCCGGCTGCTGCATCAGCTGATTTACCCTGGGAAAGAGACAAAGCCCACCCCACAAACGATAAACAAGCGAAGTCCCCCTCGTCCATTGCTCTTTCGCGGTGGAAACCAGATTAATTTTAGCGTACATCGTGTCGTAAAGTAGGGAAGAGGTTAGTGTCGGTTGGTTGGGCTCCATAAGCCATAAAAACGATGTTTCTTCTTCGCAATCCCGAAGCCGGCATTTGGACCGGGTCACTGTCTAACGATCTCTACGCATCGTGTTCTCCAATACCCTTTTTTACTTTTCCCCCCTTTATTTTCCTTTGCGCCCTTCCTTTTGACAGAACATTAGGATATCAATAAAGAAAGAAAGTCAGAGCTTGGTCCCCACACCACTTTTCTTCACGTTGCATCTTCCTTTTGGGCCCTGTACCCTTTTCCTGTACCGATGTTCTGTATCCGTACTACGTACGCCGCATTAGGATTACAAAAATACAGGAACAGAGGAAGTTCGTGCCCTGAACATGCATTTAGCTGCAAAAGAGAAATGGAGAAGAAATAGAGAACCACAACATGCGACACCTGAAAGTCGCCAGAGCGGTGGCTGAGGAGTTGACATTTTTCGACAGGCCATTTTTATACCCAAAGTCAACCCCGACCATGAAAAAGTCAAGACTATGACTTGGCAGAAAGATGTGCACTTTGACTGAATCAATGCTTTGGCACACAATCGGACGCTGTTCATTTTGACATTCTTCAGGTGGAATATTCCCCGCGTACCCAACATAATTTGATACTTAATGAAAATTAATGCTTATGTGAGATATAAAACATGTCTTGGGCTCTACTTCTTTAGCATTGAGGAAATGAGTTCAATCTCTACGTTATCAATACGTCTTAAGTGGGGACCATGATGATGGAGTCCTGTGCTAGCCTCCCTCCACATAAAAAAAAAAAAATGTCTTCTAAGTATTGGAACTCAAAATAGTTGAGTTTTTTCTTTCTCATAAATACATATTATTACTTACATTATGGACAACTAGCTTAAGACAAACTTCACACAAACAGTATCTAAAGTTAATTGTCTTTCTTAACCTTTAAACGCTGTAATATAAGTGGCTTCTCCTATCATAGAAACTCCAATCTATTATCAAGATGAAGTTATTTTAGTATTAGCAAAATCAACAACAAAACTTGATCTCTCTCAAAGATTATAACAATAACAAGGTTAATAGATATGCAGTCAATCTACAGATCTACTTTTAAGATAATAAGCTAATTTAAGATGCATTCATGTTAAGGCCCTATTTGTTTGTGTCCTTTTTTTGTGTTCATGAACATAATTTCTGTTTTTTTGTTCTGGAAAACAAAAAAAAATAAAAAGAAACGTGTTTATTTAAGTTTTTGTTCCAAATCTATTTTGTTGTTCCCAGGAACAAATTTGAAACAAAAAAAAGAAATAAGAAAAACTTGTTTTTTATTCCTGGAACACTTCCGAAAAATAATTTTTCTCTCTCCTATTTTTTCCTTCTTTTTCTTTTCTTCTTCTTTTTTCTTTGGCCAGCGACCTCGCCGGAACGTCGCCGACCCTCGGCAAGGCTTGGCCTTGCCTTGGCTAGGTGAGGTTGAGCTCACCCAACCAAGGCGAGGCTAACCTTGCGCCAACTGGCAAGGCTCAGCCTTGTCGGGCCATCGCTAGGCGAGGTCGAGCTGGTGATGGCCAGGTGAGGCCGAGCCTCGACAATGGCTGGGCGAGTTTGCCCCCGCCGGATTTGGACGAGCTCGAGCTCATCGAGGGCCAACAAGCCTCGTCGTGATTGGGCGAGGCCGCCGACCCTCGTCAGCCGATCACCGGCCATGGCTGAGGCCGGCGACCAGCCAAAAGGAAGAAAAAGAAAAAGAAAGAAGAAAGAAGGAAAAATTAAAATATTAAAAGAAACAAAAAGAAATTATACAAGTTTACCAAACGTGTTTCTGTTCTTTTTATATTCCAGGAATAGAAATTTTGTGCAGTTATCAATCACATTCTTCTGTTCAAAAATTGTTCCCCAGAATAAAAAATGGTTTTTTCTATTTATGTTCCTTGAAACAATTTTTGAACAGAAACCTTACCAAACGCTCCCTAAGTATGCTACATCAAAGATTCCTGGATCCGGAGCATGATAATGTAGTATTTGCTAAAAGACAAAGGCCAAGCGATTATTACATTTAGTTACTGATGCTACCACATATATACTCCTACAAAATCCTAAATTGAGGGGCTTGTGGGCTTCATTTGTACAACCATATTACTAGATATTTTCATCCAGTTTTTCAGAGCTGATCCTCGACTCTGCTAGTATGTTCATCATGGATTTACTATTTTACTCTGTTCGAGGTAATTATTTAACTCAATCGATATAAAATGAGTCGATCTCATAGGATGAGTATGTGCTACCTTGTATAATGGCCTTGTCCAATAACTAACATAGCGAAAAGACAAGGAATCATACACCGTGTGAGATTTGACACGCATTTCTTTCTTTTGCTATTACAAAATCCATTTAGTGCAACCCTAAGAAGTAGAAAATCCTTTGCGCTTATCTTAAGATCTTGCCCAAAAGAAAGAACACTTTCCACGATCCGATGTCGTTACAAGTTGCGAGCCTATTGAAGCGAGAGAAAGCATACGAATCCCATCCGCCACATGAGCAACTCTCCTGATCAAAAGAAGAGAAAGAGGGGCCGACCTTCTTTTGCTCCCTAACCCCGAAAATGAGAAGAATATTCGCCTGTGACTCATCTTTAGGATGAGCTGACCATCACAGAGATTGTCCGGTCCCCGCTCAACTTAATGATTAATAATCCATTAAACTACAAATCAAGTGCAAGATTTCCGTCGCTTAATATAATCATGCGTAATACCATGTGCATGCGACTTGCTTCACAAACGTTCTGCATCAAAAAAGTGGGAAGCGATGGAGGCCATGGTGGGGGACGAATGGAGCACGTTTTGATGGATAATCCGGCTCTAGAAAGCGTCCAAAGTATAACCTTTCACTTTCCAGGCGGGTATTATTAATTTCTCGGGATCATGCGCATCACATAGATAACACTTCAAATCGGCGTGTATTCTTTTTTTTTTCTTTTTCTTTTTCTTTTTTTGTTAAGATACAGACAGTAATTCCATGAGCTGCACTGAACCAAAAGTTCTAAGGATTTATCAATTGTTGTTCGGTATCCGGTCGAGTATTACCCACTAAGCCAATCAGTGAGCAGCAGCTCTAGTTAGGTTCAATATGTTTCTTTATTAGTGATTGGTATGGCCTTATCATATAAAGATGGTCTTGCACCGCTACAGCAGCAATTTCAAGTAAAAATTTATTAAAATGGTTACATTGAAATTTTACTTGAAATTTTATGACTACATCGATAAAATTAAAAAGTTTATTGCTGAACAATCCATTAAAAAACTTACAGTGTTATGGGGATCCAAAGTGGTCAAAAAAAGACAATCATATCATTTTGGAATCGTCGCCATTTGTACTGTAAAAGAGCATTGACTCTCACTATTGGGCAGTGTTCATACCCAGTTGAGCACGTAAACTCCCTCTAAAGCAGGAAAAGGTAAACACCAGAACATTTAAACGCTGGCCAAAGCAGGTGGGAGTTTTGGTCTTGTTTCCTGGGTATAGAGAGAGGTGTCTCGTGACAGTGATTGGCTGCGGTATCAGTTGACTTTACGTGTACAACGATACGAGTACCCACGTATACGTACGAATACGAGGATGTGAAAAGAAAGATTCTCTCTCTCTCTCTCTCTCTCTCTCTCTTGTTGCCTGTTTTGCTGGCAGATATAATCTTAATTTTATCATACGAAAGTCCGCGTTAACAGCATAAGATCAGCATGATTGATGATGCACTCCAAGGGTTTGACAAATTAAAAGTCTTCCCATAAAACTGATTTTCTAATCTCGAACCGGTTTTTATAATGTTGACTTTTTGGGTTTGACACTCGACACCTGAATATTAGACCCGTAACATCCATTACAAATCGGTGCCGTTTTTGTTTGGTTTTTGGTCTTTCTTTAAGGTACAGATTGAGGAATATGTAAACGATTTACTTTCATTATTTAATCTGTCCTTTCTGTCTGGGAAACACTCAACTGTTCAAGTACGTAAGATCAGAAATATACAGTAGCTGCAGAAACGGACCGGTTTTGACTTTTGTTTGTAGCCAAATTTAATATTCAATAAACTCTTCTTATGTTCTTCTATAATTGGTCCAAAGCTTCAACCATTTAGGGGTTGACATTCTCTCTGTCGTGAAAATGCGGGAGCCGACGAAACTTATAATTTAAGTCTCACGCGAGAAGAAGCCATTCCCCAAGAAATCAACTAGGAATGATCAAAACAAGAGATGCACGGGAGATTTTCGTGATTCAGTTCAGGTATCAATAATTATTCCATGAAAAATCAGGCAGTTAAAAAGTTACAAATGCTCAACTATTCAAGGTTTCCCAATCTTAAATTACACCAAAACCCACGGGATGTTGCCGTGCGCCATCAATAAGATGATCTCAAATGGATGGGTTGCACAAATCACTAAGTGAAATCTGTCGAGGTATGGTTCAGTTGAATTATATTTATATCACGAACCAAGAGGTAAGGCGACTTCACCGAGATTATTTGCACATGATTAAGAGGCCTCGCTCACTCAAAGACCTTACAGAGAGAAAACCTTGACAATCCTACTATTTGCTCTAACATGTAATAACCGAGCTTAATCCCGTTTTTGTATGTCCTGATACGACTTGCCGACCCTGACTTAGAAACCTTGATTTTCTTCTTTCATCTTTCATCCAAGATAAAACCCTACATAATTCTGGATTTGAATAACTTGCTCGGAGATAAAGTCTCAGGCAAAAGACATTCAAAATATGGGCAAGACTTCTATCGAGTCCTATTTGATGTCTAGGTTTTAAACTCGATATATAGTTTAAGTCGAGGTGATCGAGACATCACCCAGTGAAGCGATCAAAGTCGGCAACTTAACATATAGCCGAAACTTCCGACCAGGGAAAAAAAAACATATGGCTGAATTTATCATTATATACAAGCATTCACCATATCCTAATGTCAACGCTTTAAATAACAAAACTAAATTCCTACACATCTTAAGGTGTAATGCAGGTGGAGCATATATCGGCACAACTATAGTTTTAATAGCGAAACTTTTAGGCGTGCTACATATTATTAGGTCGTCTCTTGTTCTTAATTGACTCGTGGACATACTTTGATTTCCTTCAACGAGTTGGGCAATTCGAAAACATAACGAGGAAGTCAAATGAAGAATGAACCTTCAACGCCTTCTAAGTGGAGGTACCATCTGAGGGAGAACTATGCGTGGAATTGTCGGACTAATCTTTGTTAATACGATTTCTAAAGATTACTACGGCGACATGTTATCAGGCATTATAGTTTGCGACACTGCCTTTTAATTGATGGCCTTTTCTTTTTTGAAAAGAAAAATCTATACAGTACTTGTTACATCCTATGTAGCATCGACACGGACACGCGACACGCGACACGACACGACACGACACGCCGACACGTCATTTCCTAAAAATAAAGAATTTCGACACGTTCCGACACGTTATATATTAAATATATTTTTATATATAAATTCATAAATAATAATAATAATAATAATAATAATAATAATAATAATAATAATAATAATAATAATAATAGCCTAGAATTAATTTACACGAAAAATATTAAATAATATTATTCATTATTTTAATTTGTTACAATAATACACAAAACTTAGAGGAAAAAAACATTGTTTAAAGAAAAATGCTGAAACGATATTTTTAAATTTATTTATTTATCATATATAGCATTTTTTATTGCTTCTTTCATAGTAAAAGACTTTAAAAAAATAAAACAATTCTAAAAAAACTGAAAAAAAAATATTGACCCGTGGATGTATATTTATAGCAATTTTATTATTTCTTTTGTGTATATTTATATTTTGACCCCTTAAGTATTAGAAATTTTTAAAATTAACCCCGTGTGTGTTAGAATTGCGTGTCGGAATTCTAGACTCGCGTGTCGAAGCGTGTCGGACAGAGTTGACCACGTGTCGGATTTTTCGACACCCGTTGACCGCGTGTCGAAGCGTGTCGGGACGTGTCGGAGCGTGTCGGACACGTGTCGGAGTGTTGGACACAACGCGAATGTTCCGGAGAGTGTCCGTGCTACATAGGTTACATCCACCTTGCCTTAACTAAAGTCAAAATGCCCACAATTCCAGAAAATAATACAAGCAAACAATTCATGCAAACAAAATATAACAATAAAAGAATAGAATCGAAAGAACACCCAAAAAAATGTATTATCCAAGTTTATCCAAACTTGGCTTCGTTTCTGGATAAAGACACCATGTGAATCCACTAAATTTTGAAGAAAGTAATAATATAGTATGATAATCTCTCAAGATTATGGCATAGAGAAATGGAGAACACTCATCAAGAAAAACCTACTATTTCTTCTCACTTTGCTGCACACACTCACGTTTTTCTTCCTTCTGGTCATCACAACCTCTTTTTTTCTTTTCTCTCTATTTTCTTCTCCACAATTCGCACCTTGTCCCTATCAATAACTGATATATGAGGTGTTGTTTTTAACCTAAAAGTAAAATGAAGAGAAAAGGCCAAAAAAAACCCTTAATAAAAAAGTTTGGCTTCACCCCCCAACACATAGGTACATACGTCTCTATATACATTTTATCCTATGAATACATAGGAACAATGTTAAAAAGGATAGGAATGTAAGATCAATTTGTTCTCAAATTTGATCCCGGCGCAGATTTGAGTTTTTCACGTAAATTAGCATGAGGGCATCACTCTCTACAATTGAATCTTTCGATTTTTTGGGCCAAAAAAGAAGAAATCTTTCTATTTCACGCCTCCATCCTCACTACATCCATCGGAATCATCCATTATAATCAGGAACTAATAGTTATGATAATTGTGGTTCTTCTTAAAACAAGTTTAAGATGAAATTGCCTAACCAATTCAACGTGAGATCAATTCAAACTAGGGTTTTAAGTCCTCTCTCCTTTTGAGAGGAGCCGCTTTTTTAGCCAGGTCGTATTTCGCTTCCTTTTTTCTTTGCTTTCTAAAGTGAGAGATTGTTAAAGTCCATAAGCCATGGTAACGTTTGGATCAAAAGTCAAAAGAGGGATAACAAATGAAAAAGAAGGAAAGAGTCCCTTTAATTTGAAGTCAAGGACGCATGACGCAGCCACCTCCATATCGCTCTCATTGGACAGTTGCTTGATTTTGCAACCGCACCTAAATCTCCCCACTCATCTCTTATAACAGTCATGGGATACAAGAATTGTGCTCCTATCTACCACATTTTTAGGAATCCTTTTCAAATGTAAATTCACATTAATAATCATCAATCGATTAAGTGGTCAAATTCATTCATATCCCCTCGTGTAATGTACCTATACTCTTGGGGAAATCACACGTTCACCTACTAAACCTTAGGTAACTAATAGTAGTGGGGTGTGATTCACACTAACCCTTCAATAGGAAAGCACGGAGGTCCAGCTTTCCAATGAGTAGGTGGTAATCTGAAGGAGCTGCCGCGGCAGGTGTTTAAAGGACAGCGCCCCTAGTCGCCAAAGAGCTTTTATAATTCAAGCTTGTACTTTATTGATCTTTTGGACTTGGGCCCTTATATAGCTATTACTGCTTATATATTATATCTTTCTATTGTTTTTGAGAAATGTAACAAAACGGTAGGGTGTGTTAATTATAGTTGACTGCTTTATTGGATGTAACCCTAGTTTTAGAGTGAACTAGAATAAACATTGTGTCTTGACTTCTCTTTCTCTTATTTACTCTTCATTCCATTGTATTTGTACGCCGAATCCTAATAGATTGGCACAGTAGTAGCAACTACCCGAGCCACGCCAGCCACGACTTGGAGGTTTGCCCGACTTTAGGCGACCTCCTATCAAGGTTGCTTAAGGCCAGCGACCACCTATCCAAGGTAACCCCCAACCATGTGTAAATCTCTCAAATCTCATGAAACACTTGATTATATGAAGTAAAACTCATTCGTCTCAAGATGCGTGAGAATCTCAAACATGTGAATAAAGGGATTAATAAAGTGAAAGTTTGACCGCCCTTTTTTGCCATCGGCGCAAGCTAACTCAAATCTGCGTGTACGCATGTAGATCAACCCATTAAGGACCCAAAAAGCCAAATCTCGGGCGGTCAAACGTCGAAGAAGAGTTGGAAAACTACGAACCAAGCGCACCGACGAGGCAAACAGAGTACCCTCCGAAGGAGACATATCGCTACCTGGGGGAGTGCTGCCGACCTTGGAGGTAAAATAGTTCGGAAAGGTCGCGTGATGTGTGTGATCTTATCCTTACTTTTGTCTCCCTCGGAAGATCGACAGCGGATCGGCTTTCTTTGTCGTCTGGGGAGAGCCGATTTCGTGGACTCTGCGTGCGCTAAGCAGTGCATGCGTGCATGCAGGACGCAGCACATTTTGGCGGTAATGGGTTTTGATATGATTTTGAGGACTGAATTGAGGTTTACTTTATTATTAAATGGGGTAGATGGGATAGACATCAGGCGCCGTCCTTATTATTCCTATAAGGAAATAGCTTTATGTTCACACGGACAAAATATATATCAAATAGAAAAAAAAAATCATATTACAAAAAATCTCAAATTTATACATTTGTGATAATTTTATCCTAAATTAATTTTTAGGTCACAAAAAATTCCAAATTGATACACTGGTGACATATTTATCCACCATTTTGATACCATCAAATTTTATCATGAAATTACGAAGTGAATAACACCTAAAAATAATTCAATTAGCATGGTAAGTTCACGTGAAATTTCATATTAGTTTAGGGTAAATTTATTACGGGTGTACTAACTTGCGATTTATGGTAACTCAAAAATTATTTGGAAGTAAATTTATCTCAAGTATACCAACTTAGGGTTTTTAAGATATTAACTGAAAGAACACTACAATAGGCCATTTTAAGGGAAAAATTACCAAAAATTCTAAATCAGTTGTACTTATGCAAATTCAGTCCTAAACCTTTCAAATTTTTAGTCTTAAATCTTTTGATGATTTGTCAATAGAGTTCATTTAGCTAAGTTTGACAGAAAATCACTAATATGGACATCAACCGTCCTATTAATACAGTTGGCTTTGACATGGATAATTTTTGAAAAAATTATAACATTTTTCTAAAATTTTCTTCTTTTCTTCGTCTTTTTACTTTCTTTATTGTCTTTCTTTCCATTTCTTTTCTTTTCTTTTTTCTAGTGGGCGGCGAGGGCTGGCATTGCCTGGTTGAGGATCAGCCTCGCCAAATTTGGCAAGGGGGGCTCTTGCTGACACTCACTCTCACCCAAACAAGGCCAACCATTGCTTATGGCTAGCGATCGGCCACTAGCAAAAGAAAAAGGCAAAACAAAGAAAGAAATGCTTTGTACATCTCAAAAGCATGAGCAAGTGGTTGAAACGCAAAATCATTTGCACTTAAAGATAAAAGAACATGATGTTTTCTTATTATTCAATCTTAAATCTTTTGTATTTGTATCGATTTAGTTCTACACTTTTCAATTAAGCCCTTACCAGTCCTCTCCTATTATTGGTCACTGGTTGTCACCAAGGCTTGACAACCAACGGAGAAAGAAGGAAAAAGAAACAAAATAATTAAAAAATCAAGTTCTTTTAAATAAAATTGTAATGGTGTCCATGTTAGTAAGTTTTTGTCACAATTGGCTGGAATAACTAAATTGATAACTTTTTCAAATGTTTACGACCCAATTGATATAATTAAAAGTTTCAGATTAAATTGGCCCGACCGCAATAAATTTCAGATTTTTAGGTAATTTTTCCCGTACGTTCACATATCTCCATTCTTTGAACTACTTGAGCGAACTCATGATCTTCAATCATATTGACTTAAAAAAAAAAAAAAAAAAAAAACTATTCACAATGTAAGCACTATAATGGAATTATTTTCCATTGGGTCTGATTCATTTCCACTTCATAACGGTATAATATTTCCCCACTCCGTAGTCAAATTTAAAAAATAAATAAATAAATAAATCAAAATACCATATAGATGACATATTGATTTATATGTTGGAGTTTGAGCATTCCACGTAAAAAATAAGTAAAATTTTAATAGAAATGCAAGATTCGAAAGAAACTAATGGTTAAAGTAAAACTCGCTCAAGAATAGTATCGTTATTAGATGGAAAAATTCAATACAAAAGAGGCGTGATGTGATTTTCATACTTCCGTGCATTATATTCTAATAGAGTAATTCTACAATATATCATTAGTGTAAGACTATTTTTGGTAATTTAAATATCCTTCCAAGAGCATGAAAGTGGATGTAAGATTTTGTGGGACCATTGCTGATTGTTCTAAAAGCTTAAACTATTAAATGAAGGTGTAATTTATTAATTATTCTAACACTCCCCATCATGCTTAGTTTGGTTTTTTGCCCAATACTAGCATGAAAATTTAATTGGGAAGGTAAATGGGCCTTGATAAAATTTGAACTCGGGATCTTGAGTTATGATATTAGGTGAGAATTTACCAAGATTACCGTTAACTATTCTAAAACTTAGGTTGTTTTTTATTTAGCTTTGGAAATGGGCCTTGGAGAAATGCAAATATCTTTAGCTTAAAGGACTTTGGGGAAATGCAAGTTGCATTTAGTAAAAAATTCTTTGCAAAGTTATTTTAGCATAAAGAGTGTTTGGCAAATCTTTTTTATAAAGGGCTTTTGGCTTTCTTTTTTCTTTTTTATTAAAAAATATTAAACTCTTTGCCGACCCTAGTGAATGTAAAGGTAGTTTTGGAGCAATGAGAGATAAAACCAAAAAAATAAAAAATTTATGATAGTAAATTTGAAAAAAAAAAAAAATAATTTTAGTATTTGGCCAAATGCTGAAAGTGCAAAGTTGGTCTCTATTAGTATTGGGTTTTCAACTTTCTCATGTCTCCATTCTTTGAACTACTTGAGCGAACTAATGATCTTCAATCATACTGACTTAAAAAAAAAAAAAAAACTATTCACAATGTAAGCACTTTCATGGAATTATTTTCCATTGGGTTTGTTTCATTTCCACTTCATAACTGTATAATATTTCCCTACTCCGTAGTCAAATTTTAAAAAATATAAATAAAAAATCAGAATACCATATAGATGACATATTGATTTATATGTTGTAGTTTGAGCATTCCATGTAAAAAATAGGTAAAAGTTTAATAGAAATGCAAGATTCGAAAGAAACTAATGGTTAAAGTAAAACTTGCTCAAGAATAGTATCATTATTAGGTGGAAAAATTCAATACGGAAGAGGCATGATGTGATTTTCATACTTTTGTGCATTATATTATAATCGAGTAATTCTACAATATATCATTAGTGTAAGATTATTTTTGGTAATTTAAATATCATTCCAAGAGCATGAAAGTGGATGTAAGATTTTGTGGGACCATTGATGATTGTTCTAAAAGCTTAAACTATTAGATGAAGACGTAATTTATTAATTATTCTAATACTCCCTCTCATGCTTAGTTTAGTTTTTTGCCTAATACTAAGCATGAAAATTTAGTTGGGAAGGTAAATGGGCCTTGATAAAATTTGAACTCAGGATCTTGAGTTCTAATATTATATAAGAATTTGGTAGGATTACATCAACTATTCAAAAAACTTAGGTTGCTTTCGGTTTAGCTTTGGAAATGGGCCCTGAAGAAATGCAAATATTTTTAGCTTAAAGGACTTTGGGGAAATGCAAGTTGCATTTGGTAGAGCTGGCAAAATGGGTCATAAACCCATATTATAACCCATTTTTAATTAAATGGATCATATATAGGTCAAGTGAAAGTTAAATATGAGTCCGAAATGGGTTTGAGAAAGTAAAACACAAAAAGTAATGGGTCCAAATGGGTTATTAGGAAACCCACTTTAAACCCATGGCCTTTTTTTAACTTTATATAAATGTTTTTTTATAAAAAAAATGAAATTAGAATTATTTTTCATATTTCAATTTTTTTTCTTTTTTCTCTCTTTTTCTTCCTTCCTTAGTCGATGGCCGGCAGGGTGACGGCCGGTTGCCGGCCGGCGACAGGCCAAGCGAGGCTCGAGCTCACTAGTAGGTCACCAACGATCGGCGAGCTCAAGCCTCACCGAATCTGGCGAGACTCGAGCTCGGCAAGGCCGAGACCCCGCCCGATGTTGGCAAGCTCAAGTCTTGCCGGCGTTGGGTGAGGCCGCCTCACCCAACGCTGGCGGAGTCTCGGCCTCATCGGATCGGTGAGATCGAGCTTCGCCAACGCCGGTGAGATCGAGCTCGCCCGTGGCCGATCACCGGTCGTTGTCATGGCGGCGGGCTGGCGAAGAAAAAGAAAAAGAAAAGAAAGAGAAAAATAAAAAATTATTATCAAAAAATAAAAATTATATTCTAAAAATATAATTTATAAATGTTATATTTTAAAAAAATAAAAATTATTAAAAATTATATTTCAAAAAATTAAAAATTCGATTTTTTAAAAAATAATTATAAAATTTTCCATTAAATTTATCGCATAAAAATTGTTAAAAAAATTTGTATTGCATAAAATTGTTTTAACAATACTTTTTTTTTTTATAAAAAATCATAAAAATGAGTTTTTTTAGGTTTAGTTAAAAAAATTTCATATTAAATTTTTTAGTTATTCAATGGTATATTCACTTCAAATAAGAGAAGCATGTGTATAGTCTAATTTTGTATAAATATTTCAATTTATAGGTTTTTTTAAAACTTTTTTTATTTTATTTACTATTTTAAATTTAATTTGAAGTTTTAAATAGTAGAAGTAGATTTTCCTAGAATATTAATAGGTTTTAGTAATACGGGTCGGGTCGAGTATGGGTCGGTATAGGTCGGGGATATAGGTCACTTAATTTACATTACATAAATATGGGTCAAAACGGATTAAATGAGTCAAATATGGGTCGACTCATTTTCGATTCAACCCACCCATTTGACGGTCTAGATTTTAGCATAAAGAGTGTTTAGCAAAGCTTTTTTTTATAAAGGGCTTTTGGATTTCTTTTTCTTTTTTCTCTTTGCCGACCCTAGTGAAAGTAAAGGTAGTTTTGGAGCAATGAGAGGTAAAATCGAAAAACTAAAAAATTTATGATAATAATTTTGAAAAAAAAAAAGTAATTTCAGTATTTGGCCAAATACTGAAAGCGCAAAGTTGATCTCTATTAGCATTGGATTTGCATCTTTTCCAATGTTAGCATTTGACTAAAAGCCATTTGAGAAAGCTAAACCTAACGCACCCTTAAGTTATTAGATAAAGGCATAATTTATTGAATTATTGAATAGAATTGCATCATTCATGAGGTCGAAATTCGTTTATTTTATCTTGGAAAAATGAACAGGAAAAGGTAAAAGAAAGGATATAGGGGGAGGTGGATCGAGGGGGGCGGGCGGTGGTCAACAACCACAACTTTGACTAAGACTTTGAGGCATATAGATTAACCTCCACATCGACAACGACCACTACCCACCTCCTCCGCCGCAGGAGAATGTTCCATTGTCAGGCGCCGTCGTTGTCTCCCATTTGCTTTGTGCTCTCCATCTCTCAGTCCACGTTCAACGCCTCCCCAAGATATGACCGACATTCCCACCGAGCGTGGCGATCAACGGGTAAATGAGTCGTATCGGCCTTTCATGAGCTCACATTTTCGGGTCAGGTTGGAAAACCAAAAAAAAAAAAAAACAAGAACAAGAACAAAAGACCTCCGACGAACTTGCACCTTAGGCATTTGCAACCTCATATGATAAGACTTCAAAAGTTCTGATGCGTTCATAAGTTTATGACTCGACCAAACATTTTGTAACGGATTTGAGATGGTTACTGTAACGACGTTCGGGTGAGATAGCTGTTTTGTTTAGAAGCAAAGGTGTGACCAATGATAATCAATGAAATTCTCTGTATATCAAGCATACTCGCGTCATGGGAAATTCAGAGATATATAGATGCGTTTAATCTTGTTTCGCAATAGACCCTATGTGGAAGTCGATATATCTACAATTGCAAGAATCAAGTGCTTTCAAGGGTATGTAAAGTCGCTTTTTCAATGACACCAACAAGACATTTAGTTACGATAAAGGAAGGAGGTTGCAATGCAATAGAGCTGTAATTACGATTTCGCTGTTAGTTTAAATAATGCAATACTTATTATTTTGTTTCGTTTCAGGAATGACATAAGGGAGAAATTAAAGAAAAAATCATAATATAATTACTATCACTTATGTAACCAATAATGAGTGTGATGCTCATACATATTTCAAGATACGATAAATATATTTAATACTAATTTACATACATTATGGATATAGTTAACAATCAAAAATTGATAGAGCGAGTGAGAGAGAATAAACACTATATCGTATTTGGGGAATAGTTCCTACAACTGTAATGAAAATTATATCGCAAACACTATAATAGGTAATCAACCTATAATAGGCCTATAATGAAATAATCACTACTGCAATCAAACGTGCTCTACAACAGTCCAGTGGCTCTTTCACTCTCCTTTGGACGGTGCCACATTATCTATTAAAACTCACATTATTTATCTCTAAAGCTTACTTCCTTCGTTTGATGAATCAAGATCAATTATAGATGGACCACACTATGGAATGAGACGATAATAAGGTAATACAAACATTTCTTATAACAGTCGAGGAATTTCAAAGTGGACAAAGTTGTATAGACATGACTTACACAATTTTTATGATCTTACACTTGGCTCCAAATCATTGATCCTTCTCCATCGTCCAGCACGCTTAGAGGAAAGAAAAATTTTCTACAGGATAATGAAAACCGCTGGCGTGGATTTGCACCCTTCAAAAAAAAAAAAAAAATGCATTTCGTACCACGGTCACATCACATGACAGTATCACATGACGCTACAAAAAAGTCGCATCATAGATGTAGCAATACAATTGGTCGGACACGCCACGCAAGTCATGTATCGAAATACTTTTATCCTTAGCTTTATAGGTAAGGAATGAATTGAACAGTCAACTAGCAAAGTCATCGGGTGCTGCATCATAAGGAATAATTTGTCAAGCCGAGCACGATGTAATGGAATGAGTTCGGTCCTTCCGCAGAATGGAGAGACGAGGCCACTGAAAGTGTAGTGTAAGGAGCACGCCAACGACCGGGAGATCATAAATTGGGAACTGAATATTCAAGGGGAGGAGCATCATCTCACTACCCAATTAAAAAAAGATTCGAGCCCGAAAACAACAAAAGAGAGGGAGAGCGCAATCGGGTCTGTCCTCAGTGGGTGGACCACTCGAGAAACAAACGGACAGATTAAAATAAAAAAAGGAGGAAGGAAGGAAGGAAGGAAAAAGCAGAGGCAAGGGAGAACGAGAAGAGGGATGTTGGTTTCGGGAAAGGTAACAGCGAGGGAGGAGGCGGCCGCCCCCGAGGCCGACAAAGACCTGGACCGGATCGAACCCCCCCGCTCGGCCCGGACCGGGCAACCGCGGGAAGCTGGAGACTGAGGCTTGGCGGGGATCGTGTCTTCTTCGGGAGATCCCACGGAACGGGAGAAGATCTGGGCGGTCTCTCTGGACCATCCTCCCATGCCAACTTGCCTACTTGATTTAATCCCCCTGTCGTTCTTCCCCAAGTCAATCTTAGTCAACATTATATCCATTTGACTGAGATCCCGTTAGCTTCCATTCATCGCTAAAATGGCACATGCAAAAGGCCGACTTACCTGTATGGTAATCAATTCGGTTTCGAACCTTTTAATCGTGGAAATTTTTTGCTCTAAACATTTTTTTTTTTTTTATGGTTTACCAATTTAGTCGTTATTTTAATCAGAAATCGTGATGTGACGGTCTAATTAGTGTCGGCCATCTTAGTGACACGACAAGCACAATCTAGGCGAGAGCAACCCTCGCTCGAGGTCAACGGGGGTCGCTGTCGCTTGAGGCTTACCATGGGTAATAGGGAAAAAGAATAAAAACTTCTGAAAATAGTCTACATCAGCACTAATTATGTCATGCATAACAGTTAGTGCAAACGAAGCTGTCACATCAATGATTTCCAACCAAAACTAACCTAGTTGACTAAATTGGCGAATTATAAATAAGTTTTGGAAAATTGACACAATTGAAAGGTTTAGAATTAAGTTGACCATCATGTAATAAGTCTAGGGCTTTTTGCATAATTTTCCCAATAGAAGATCTTCTCATCTACATTGAATCTAATATAGCTCTTTGTATGGTTCACATTTAGCGAGAACATTGAATGATCATATCCTAATATTAAAAAAAAAAAAAAAAAAAAATAACATTGGAAAATGATGTCGATCTATATAACGTTCTACATGCCGTAATCATAACTGACGGCCGACTTATAACGTTCTACATGCCATAATCATAACTGACGGCCGACTCGCTACCACCATGCTGACTCTACCATCGCAATCGATCAATGTCAACGGCACCACCATAACGTTGGTGGGGGTACCATCATTTTCCTTTCGATGTCGCCTCTATAATTGGCTGTTGAGTGACATAGCAAGCCCCAAATTAGCTTCGCCAACACTGTAATTTGGGATGATCATAACTTTCTACACGCCGTAATCATAATCGGCCGCCGACTCGCCACCACCATACCGACACCACCATCGCAATCAATCGATGTCGACGGCACCACCATATAACGATGGTGGGCGTACCATCATTTTCCTTCCGAGCTTGCCTCTACAATCGACATTGAATGACATAGAACTCCCCAAACTAGCTTTCCACCGAAACTGTAATTTGGGATGATCATGGTCATCCGGATTGACCGGCCCTTCGCACGAGGAACTGGTCAGACTTTGCACAGCGTACGAAATGCGGTCGTGGAAATCCACACACCTGCTTCATTGAATTAGAATTTGACCGAACGCCAAGATCGAAGTGCTCCAAAAGGTCCAAAAGGGCCAGTCCGGAAAGCCACTTTCCCCAGCGTTTTGTTTTAACTACTGCTGCTATTTCTCGCATGTGCGCGATATTGTAGTGACAAGTTAACCGAGGAGTACGTCGTCAAATTGCTTGGATTGACCGGTCTACGAAGAGCACCTCCACCTGATTTCCCACTTCGCGATGAAAACGGGAATGTGCTCTGGTGGTCCATCCGTGGATGCCAAAGAAAGTGAGTAACGAATTGCATCGTTCGAAAGGATGATTCGCGATCTTCAAAACCCCAACTTTAGTCGATATAATAGTGAAGGAAAGAAGACATTTTGGGCAGTAGGAATTCGTGTGCTTATCCTGAAATTCTCGACCTTTTCACTTCGGTGAATGCATGGAAAATTTCAGGAGTTTGCTTTTCCTTTTTGGGCTGGGATAGGACCGTGGCCCATTTGGCTTTGTTCGTGTCGGGCTTTTTGGGCTCCAAAGGTTGTGACTGTCCGAATGAATTGAAGGGTTTTCCGTTAGCGGGTCTCCTTAGGAAAATGCATACTCTTTTAGTACCAAAATGAACCACGAGTTTCTTTTTTTCTTTTCTTTTTTTTTTTTTTTTCTTTTTCGAGGCGGGGGTAGGCCCCGATCATGAACTCTGGCCATCCCTTGGGGCCACCTGAGCTTTGCTTGAGCCAACAAGGTTCGAAGCACAAAATGAACGGGCCTAGGAAAGATCTATTGTTCTTCGGCTTCGACCAACCCACCAATTGATGTTTCCTTTTCAATCGCGAGTGGGTTTGGGTAAAGGTTTTTAGACCCAGGAGACTACCCACAGCCCGCCCATTTAACGGGTCCAATGGGAGGGTGAGGGGGAGGGGTAGGGGAAAATGTTAGTGTGGGCCATCAACTAGCTTCAAACCGGATCTTAATGGCATTTTCTATTTAAAAATGTATTAAGTTTAAAGCCCAAAGGGAAAGTCTAAATATTCCAAATTTGAATATTTGCGAACATCCAAAATCGAACAAATACAATAACTTCCTTTGATGACTTGAAGTCGGAATAAAACCCTAAATCTAGAAAGTCCAACGTGGACTTTGAGTTGGATTTCTTGAACTCAGTCAACATGGATCAATAAAGGAAATATTTAGAAATCTATTGCGTGCTAGAGATAAAGGTTAAATTTGAAAAGCCCAATCTTTTGGACATTGTTGATTGAATCCTACTGTGATTCGGTTTCCTTGTGCAGGATGTGTGGCTATCCTTGATTGCATCATGCATTCCTTCATGCAATGGACATAGGAGTGTTATATATGGCTTTTGTGTTGTTTTAAGGAGCCCCATTGTTGAAATGAAGTTCTTGAAGTGTCGTTTCTCAGGCAAGTGCTTGGTGTGGGTTTTCTTTGTTGAACTACATCAGTTATGTTTGTGTTCTTGTCGAGAAATTCTTTAGGTAAGAACTTGTGTATAATTCTTTTATGGGATTGAGAAATTATTTTGCGAGGGATTATGGGGCTAAACACTACGTGAGTTAATTGTTGTAATTGGGACTTGGAAAATACTAATAGTGTTTAAGTGACTCGAATATATAATCCTTATTATATCGCTTGATCTATAATTGAATTCGTCACTACTCTTTCCATGGATATAAATCACTATGACCAAACCACGTAAATCTAGTGTTCATTTTTTTTTCTTATTATGTTTATTTTATTATTCGATTGCTCACTTTACGCAAATATTGGTATCAAAGCCAAAGTTGGCTAAGTTGAAATGAATTGATAATGATGGAAGAATGAAAAGTGAGAATTGACAGATTTGATGGAAAGTATTTTAGTTTTTGGAATATGCAAATTGAAGATTATCTCTATCAGATGAAATTGCACTTGTCCCTATTTGGGGAGAAGGTAAAAACGATAAAGCAAGCTAACTAAAAATTGCTGGATAAACGAGTTATAGGTGTTATTTGGCTGATGCTGGCTTGTAACGATGCGTTTAACATCATAAAGGAGAAAATCATTATTGATTTGATGAAAGCCCTATCGATATGTATGAGAAACCCTCTACGATCAATAAGGTCTATTTGATGCAACGTTTGTTTAACTTGAATATGAACGAAAGTGCGTCAATTGCAAATCATATGAATGAATTCAATATGATTGTTACTTAATTAAGTTCAGTTGAGATTGACTTTGAAGATGAGGTACGTGCTTTAATTATGTTATCATCTTGGAATACTACTGTTATTGCTGTGCGTAATTCCTCTGAGTCAACAAGCTTAATGTTTAATAAAATTCGAGATTTAATTTTGAATCAGGACATTTGTAGAAGAAAATCTCGCAAACCTGTATTTACTGCTTTAATAGGTGAAAATAGAGGAAGAACTAGCAAACATGTATCTACTGCTTTAGTAGATGAAAATAGAGGAATAACTAATATAGGTTTTAGCAAGAGTAGTATTAATATGAACAGGTATAGTTAGTCTAGGACTAATGATGCTGTCTATTGGAGCTATAACAAGATGAGGCATTTTAAAAGGAATTGTCTTAAGTTGAAGAACGAGCAAGCTAGGGAAATTATAGTTGATTTTGCCAATGCTGTCACAACTGTAGCTTTTGGTAATTTGGATAGCACTGATTTTACCTTGTTGTCACTAATGATTCATTGTTTGATGGATGGATTATGAGTTCTGGTTGTTCTTGTCATGCTACACCAAATAGAAATGCGTTTATTACTTATTAGTGTACGAATAGTAGTAATTTGGAGAACAATGTTGAATGTGATGTTATAGGTGATGATGATGTTAGCATTAGAATGCATGATAGTATCGTGAGGACATTGATCGGAGCGAGGCATGTTCTAGAATTGAAGAAGAACTTAATTTCCTTAAATGCTTTGGATTTAGCTAGATGACAATATTTTTCAGAATGTGGACTTTTGAAAGTTGTTCGATGTGCTTAGTTGATAATGAAAGGAATCAATCGAGGTGGCTTGTATGAACTTCAAGGTCAGATAATGACATATTTCACTGTAAAGACATCGAATACATATATTCAAGAGTCTGAATATGAACTTCAAGGTCAGATAATGACATATTTCACTGTAGAGACATCGAATACATATATTCAAGAGTCTGAATTATGACATATGTGTTTGAGGCACGTTAGCGACAGAAGCTTGAAGGTTTTAAATGAAAGAAATCTATTACGTGGTTATGTTGCTAACGAATTGAATATATGCGAGTGATGTGATTTAGATCAATGGGGGAAAGTATAGCTCAATACAGTTGTCAAAGAAACTACATAAGTTGCAAAGTCAATTCACTCGAACATTCGCCGATTGTCGTGATTTCCTTTGAGAAAAAGTGCTAAATATATGCTAACTGTCACGACCCCTTTTTGCGGGGGCGCCCGACCGGATCGGGTACGAGTGCCTAAAGGAGGCTAATGGCTCGGCTGGTTTTAATTAAAGCTTGGACTCTCCCAAGTCCGCCAATTCACGACTTTAAAATTTTTAGTTTGTAAGTTGATTTTCAAAATGGAGTCGCCACTAATCAATTTGGGGTAGGTTGATTAGAAACCTAAGCAAAGTATCGGGAGAAATACTTGCTCCTACGCAACCAGAGAAATTAGGAATGGGGACTTGATTACACTAGTTAATCACTAATACCCTTTCGGTACCTAATCTTGTTTAAACTCTAAGGTTTTTTGGATGTTTGGGGATTTTTCATGCATTTCATGAAAAATCACATTTTTTTGGTATTTTCCTCATTTTTGGACATAAAAGGGATTTTTGATTTTTAGGGTATTTTCTGGGAAAATACAAGTCTTTTGGCATTTTATGAAAATTTCGGGCGTTTTTGGGAACTTGGCATTTTTTGGGATTTTTTGGGATTTTTTGATTTTTTTTTTTTTTAAATATTAAATATTTTTTATTTTTCTGAATTTTAGGAAAATAAAATATTTTTAATATTTTTTAACATTTTTTTTGGAAATAAATCATTTTTGTTTTGATTTTTGATTTTTTTAGAAAATAAAACATTTTTTAAAACATTTTTGATTTTTTGATAATTAAAATGATTTTTTAATATATTTTGAAATAAAATACTATTTTTGAATTTTTGAAATAATAATAAAAACGACCCGGGTCGGATCCACGGGGTCGGATCCGACCCGAGCATTGCGGGCCCGACTCGATTTTTTTTTTTCTTTTCTTTTTTTTTTTTTTTAAAAAAAAAAAACGGCGTCGCGGCCGGGTGCTTGGATACGCCTGTTCCGACCCGACAACTCGGCGACCCGCTCCCTACAAAAACGATGCCGTAGCCCGCTCCCCGCAAAAAACGACGCCGTGGAGAAGCGGGCCCGCGCGCGACCCGCGGGCACTGGGTCACGTGCCCGACTCGGTTCGCGATTGGCCTCACGCCCCGGATCCTTGGCCAAAACGACGCCGTGGCCTCTGTAACCCTACCCGACCCGGATCCGACTCGCGACCCGACTCCCAAACCGCCCCTAACCTTCATAGAACCCTACCCCCGGTTCCTAATCCGGTCCGACCCGTGACCCGGGATCGTGACTGAAAATTGGGAACCCTAGGGTTCCGATTGGGGTCTTGGGGGAGAGGACGACGACGGCGATGGCGACGGTGACGGCAGCGACGGCTGGAGAAGGGCACAGCTGCGGCGACGATGAGGGCGATGGCGGTGCAAACCTGTGCGGTGGCTTCGCAGCAGTAGGGCTCCGCCCCTCTGTTCTTCTTTCTCTCTCTCTCTCTCGGCTCCCGCCTCCCTTGACGCCGGCCGACTTCAGATCAAGTGCCGCTCGTCCTCGGCCCCCTACCCGAAGTCTCTCGGTTGGGAGGTTTCGAGGATCTCGTAGCCCAAGGATCTTCGCCGCCTTCGTCTCGTCCCAATCGAAGGGGGAGGGGGCCTATTTATAGGCCGCGGGAGGCCGGCCGACGAGGGCTCGACCGGGGGACGGCCACGGCTCCAGCCCGGCCGGGACCGGCGTCCCATCCGACGCGTCCCGTCGGCCGACCACCCCTTTGCTCTCCCACGTGCCCCGCCGCCCTCCGTACGCCATGCCGCTCGTCTCCATCTCGCGTCGCGCTTCGGGCGCGCGTGTCTTGCACGCGCGGGCGAAGGAGACGACCCGGCGGGTCGGGCGTGGGCGCGGGTCGACCCGCACGGGTTGCCTCCCTCTTTTCCCCTTTTCTTTGCTGTTTTTTCGTTTATTTTCGTTTTTTTCTAGTTTTCTTCTTTTTTATTCTTTTTTCGGTTTTAAATAAAATAAAATAAAATAAACTAAATAAAAAACAATAATAAAATTAATTAAAAAATTAGGCGTCAACAAACCTGCCCCTCTTTGAAGGTGAGCTCGCAGAGGTTGCATTCAAAGACAAACTGATGCCTAATTTTTACCCAGCGTGGACAGCAGATTATCTATTATACTAAGACAGATAAGAAGATACCTGGAGTTACTTACCGGGGATGAGTGAGATAGGGTGTGAATCCTGATTTTTGGCAAGTATCAAGGCGTCCTCTTACCTGATGATATGAGGAGGCTATTTTTTCCAGGACTCGAATCATTCTTCGGTCGCATGTTAAAACAGTAGGTAATTTGTTCTAGGACCCGAACCTTTCTTCGGTCGCCTTGACGGGAAATTACTTCTCCAGGACCCGAACCATTCTTCGGTCGCCCGTCGGAGTAATCGTGGGGTTATCTCGGACCCGAACCATTCTTCGGTCGCCTTGACGGAGATGCGCCGACCTTTCTCGGGGCATCTCATTTGGGGGTGTCTCGATTTGTATCGAGAACACCGGCCGGTACCGACCATTCTCGGAGATGCACCGACCTTTCTCGGGGCATCTGTTTTTTGGGGGTGTTTGACTTCGCCGGGGACACCCGCCTGATACCGACCATTCTCGGGAGATGCGCCGACCTTTCTCGGGGCATCTGATTTGGGGGGTGTTTGACTTCTATCAGGGACACCAGTTGAAACCCGATCTTTCTCAGGGGATGCGCCGACCTTTCTCAGGGCATCTGTTCTGGGGGGTGTTTGACTTCATCGGGGACACCCGCTGAAACCCGGCCTTTCTCGGGGGATGCGCCGACCTTTCTCAGGGCATCTGCTCTGGGGGGTGTTTGACTTCTGTCAAGGACACCAGTTGTAACCCGACCTTTCTCGGGGGATGCGCCGACCTTTCTCAGGGCATCTGCTCTGGGGGGTGTTTGACTTCTGTCAAGGACACCAACTGGAACCCGACCTTTCTCGGGGATGCGCCGACCTTTCTCAAGGCATCCGCTCCGGGGGTGTTTGACTTCTAGGACACCGGCTGAAACCCGACCTTTATCGGGGATGCGCCGACCTTTCTCAGGGCATCTTCTCTAGGGGTGTTTGACTTCTGTCAGGGACACCAGTTGAAACCCGACCTTTCTCGGGGGATGCGCCGACCTTTCTCAGGGCATCTTCTGGGGGTATCTGAACACTCATAGACACATTAAAGAGTACATGGATATTGACAAGTACTAACCTGATGGATTTTTGGGCCTTGGCAGGCATCATAAGCATTGAATGGGTACTTGGATGATCACAAGTACGAGTTTTTAGAGATACTCGAACATTCGAAAGTATCAAAAGGGGTATTTGATAATTGAAAACATGGAGAGCATACCTTAGGTATTTGTGAAGGTCTCTTACCTTGTGGTAATGGGAATATTGAGGACATGCCTCGCATATTCATGAAGGTCTCTCACCTCCTGGAAAAGGGGAATATTGAGGACATGCCTCGCATATTCATGAAGGTCTCTCACCTCCTGGTAAAGGGAATACCGAGGACATGCCTTGGATATTCATGAAGATCTCTCACCTCCTGGTAATTGGGAATACCGAGGACATGCTTCGCATATTCATGAAGATTTCTCACCTCCTGGTAAAGGGGAATATCGAGGACGTACCTTGGATATTCATGAAGGTCTCTCACCTCCTAGAATTTGAGAGTGCCGAGGACGTACTCGGATATTGGTGAAGGCCTCTCGCCTTCGGAAATTGGGAACACCGAGGGCGTACCGAGATGTTCATGAAGGCCTCCCCGCCTCCTGGAATTTGAGAGTGCCGAGGACGTACCTCGGATATTAGTGAAGGCCTCCCGCCTTCTGAAAATTGGGAACATCGAGGGCGTACCTGAGATGTTCATGAAGGACTCCCGCCTCCTGGAGTTTGGCGCCGACCTTTATCAGGTGGCAGATTAGAGCTTGAGTGGCATTACGGCCCCACTCGGTACGACCTATTCCAAATTCGGTGGGTAGTCTTAGCCCGAAGGCATAGCCATACTTTGGCGGCTTTCTAGATACACTCACAACCTCGGATATTGGTGAAGGCCTCCCGCCTTCTGGAAATTGGGAACACCGAGGCGTACTTGAGATGTTCCTGAAGGCCTCCCGCCTTCTGGAAATTGGGAACACCGAGGGCGTACCGAGGTGTTCATGAAGGCCTCCCGCCTTCTCGGGAATTTTAGAATGCCGAGGACATACCTCGGATATTGGCGAAGGCCTCCCGCCTTCGGAAATTGGGAACACCGAGGGCGTACCGAGATGTTCATGAAGGCCTCCGCCTTCGGAATTATAGAATGCCGAGGACATACCTCGGATATTGGTGAAGGCCTCCCGCCTTCGGAAATTGGGAACACCGAGGGCGTACCGAGATGTTCATGAAGGCCTCCCGCCTTGGAATTTTAGAATGCCGAGGACGTACCTCGGATATTGGCGAAGGCCTCCCGCCTTCGGAAATTGGGAACACCGAGGGCGTACCGAGGTGTTCATGAAGGCCTCCCGCCTTCCTGGAATTTTAGAATGCCGAGGACGTACCTCGGATATTGGCGAAGGCCTCCCGCCTTCGGAAATTGGGAACACCGAGGGCGTACCTGAGATGTTCATGAAGGCCTCCCGCCTTCTGGAATTTTAGAATGCCGAGGACGTACCTCGGATATTGGCAAAGGCCTCCCGCCTTAAAATTGGGAACACCGAGGGCGTACCTGAGGTGTTCATGAAGGCCTCCCGCCTTCGGAATTTTAGAATGCCGAGGACGTACCTCGGATATTGGCGAAGGCCTCCCGCCTTCGGAAATTGGGAACACCGAGGGCGTACCCGAGGTGTTCATGAAGGCCTCCCGCCTTCTGGAATTTTAGAATGCTGAGGACGTACCTCGGATATTGGCGAAGGCCTCCCGCCTTCTGGTAATTGGGAACACCGAGGGTGTACCTGAGGTGTTCATGAAGGTTGCTACCTTCTGGCAACCTTAGAATGCTGACACGGGACTTACCTGGATGGCCGTGGGTGCACAGGTGTACATAGTAGAGGAAAATTTGGATGAACACAAATATTTAATGATGTGACCAGGGGCCACTCAACTGGTCCAAGTGTAAGAACGCATACCTGGGTAATTGCAGGAGCATGAGGTGGGGGAATGCTTGAGAGCTTGCTAGCATCCAATGTCATGGTTTTGAGGACAACTCTAACAGGTCGAGTGTCACAAAAATGGAGGATTCGAACAGTGGTCGATCCTTAGAGCTGAGAGGATACTTGGATGGTCACAAGCATCTAGACTTTAAAGACAATGTAAATAGGTCGAGTGTTAACAAAAGGGGCATTTGAGTAGCGGTAAACACTCGAAAACAGGGGGGAAGCTTGGGTAATTGCAGATGTCGACATTTGAGGGACAAGTCAAGCAAGCTGAGCATCGGTACCTAGACAGTGGTAGGTACTTAAAGATAAATGGATACTTGGTCAGTCACAAGTATCAATACTTTGGGAACAACTAGCATGAGCTGAGTGTCGATAAGAGGGGAGGTACCTAGACAGTAGTAGGTACTCAAACACAAAGTTCCGGAAACAGGAATGGGGAAATGCTTTCTGGTGACATTTCTAATCTTTATGAGTATGCTTGCTATTTATACAATATGCAGACATGTATGCAATGATTGTATGTGCTTGTAAAGATGCGATTTATGCATGATGACCATGTCAACTCTGTATCATTTGAATTCCATTGGGGAAGATCTTGAGAGACAACTTTTGTTTAGAATGTAGATGTATTGAGCATGCCAGATGAGGGACTTTCAGTCTGAAAGGACTTTCCACTCACTCTCATGGGAAAGGCTGTTTTATCCCGACCATTAATGCAGGGATTTATAAGGACCACACTATCTCATTGTCATCATGTCGGCGGGTCCGAGTATTCTCGCAAATGATACGATTTTACCAATGTGAGAGGTCTTTTTTGGAGTTGTGAAGAAGGCTCGGATAATGGCTTTTCAAAGGGGACCAATAAGGTCAAGGCTTTGTAGGGAGGGTGTTGCATGGTTATCTCTGGGTGTTTGCAAGTCGAGGATCCTGCGAAAAGAGATAGGATAATCTTGCTCGTACTTCTTCGAGCAATGTTTACAGACATATGAAATCCTACGCTAATTGAAGTGCCCCTAGTTTGAAGAGACTTTTTACAATAGGACGCTACGTAGGCTTGACTCTTGTGACAGCTGGTGATCGTCTCGGTGTTTGTCACCGATCTCTCTTCTTATAGTCTGGCAAAGGTTCCATGGATCTCAATGGTAACTCCTCTTGGGGATACAAATGACTGTCTTTTTGTTCGGGGCATCGGCCTTGCTTTTACTGTGCACACCGCTTTTTTATGCCCCCATTCTTTTTCAATTTTTCATTCATGGGCATTGACTTTGCTTTTACCAGGTACACTGCTTTTTTATGCCCCAGGTTTTTGTCTTTGTTGCTTGAGGAACTGGTCTTGATGAGTTCAAGCGTATGCCTTCACTAGACTTGTTGAGTCTTCATCTCTTGCTGGCTCTTCTGATTATGCTGCTTGAATGACAGCAACTCCTGCTTTGCCTCCTTGTGAGGATGATTTTACAGACTCCATCGAGTTGTACAGTGGATACAAGTGCGTAAAGAAAGAATTGCTCTTCATGACTCTAGGGCACTTAAATTAACGCGAGTGTTCATATGCAATAAAGACACTCAAAGATTGATGCAAGTGCAAGCAAGAGAATTTCTATCCCTTTTCTCACCTTGTGCTGCTGACTTGCCTTTGGCTTGCCTTAGTGTGGGGTGGTTCTTTTGACGGGGGGATAAGATGGAAACTTGGCCAATGTATGGGGCTCAAGGTGGGTGATGGAATGCCTCCCACTGTTTTGGTTATCGTTCCATTCGCGAGAGAACTCTTTACCCTGCAGTCATGGAATTTTCTGCACTCATCTCACAATTGTATGGATGAAGGACTGTGTATGGGATATGGCTTGCCTGTCGTCATCCTGACGCACCTCATCAAGCATGCTCAATTGATCTTGTATTCTTTACTTGGTTGTCTATTCCGATGATCCTTAATAGAATCAAAGATTTAGGCAGACAAAATCATCATGCACAATTCACATGGAAAAAGGCATGCAAGTATGATGTGAAAGAGTTTTGTGTTTTCCAAAATAAATGAATGGTTTTTACTCGAAAAAACCTATTAACAGCTTTAAGGGTGCTTACTTGGTGAAATGGTATTCACAAATGTGCTGAAATTTGAACATCAAAGAGGTTATTTACAAAGGGTTATTTACAGATGGGTGTCAATAAAACGTTCCTATTGGTTAGGGACATGACACATGCATGATCAGCCGGGGACTGGGGATCTGACCAGAAATTTCTGCTCTCACTTTTTCTAGAAGAGAAGCTGGGAAGCGGCTCAAACAATAGGGCCTAGGTTGTAAGCAACTTGAGGTTTTGAAGGATCTCTGTTTTTTGCTTTGAGATGCTATTTGAAATATCATTACTTGGGAAGTTGACAAGACTTTCGTTGATTTATTTTCCGCATCTTTGGCGGTTCATGTGATCCTGTAAAAGGCAAGAGAAAGTGTGTTAGTCACGAATTGTTTCAAAAATCAGACAATTGGGAGCGATACAACATTACTCTCCACTAGTTTGCAGATGATTAGGTGGACGAGGAAGTTTTGTGCTTCCCATTTCGTCAAGTCGATCGTTGGCTTGTGGATGACACATCCCTTTATGAAGCCAGGTGTATTTGATGCAAGTCATTTTTGCACCCTAGCTTGGCTAGCACTGATTTATCAAATCTAACCTTTGAGTTTGGTCCTTGAGTTGTGAAGTTTCCTGTCAAATAGGGAAAACATGTCAAAAACGGGTTCAGATAGTAGGGGTATTGGGAACGATACAGTTACCCTTCCCCGAGCTTGTCTATGCTAGCTCTTGAGGATGCTTGAATGTTGAGGATGGCCTATTTATCTTGGCACGATTCAGTGTTTCCTCCCATTGGCCTTCCTTATTTGTGACCATGATTGCTGGTCGTTGATTCATCTCCAACGCATTCCTTCTGTGGAATTTCCTTTTCTGTCTTTGGCTATAGCATCATTGAGCAAAAGTCATGTACCTCAAGCTTCTACGGAATTTGAGATGGACAATCAAAAATCTCCAATTCTGGTGGTGACTATTCTTTGGAAGGAAATGCCCCAGGAGTAAAGCTTATGGACTTCAGAGTCATTGTCTAATGTGTGGGGTCATAGATCGCCTTGACTGTCTGGATTTTCTCCCTGTAGGCAGTAGTCACTTTAGAGGAGGAGAGGGAATTTCTTCCTCATGCTCCTGGGCCTGTCGAAGTTGTGGCACCTGACCGTGTCGCGTGACGGGGTAGTCCTTTCGCTCAGGGGGGAGTGAGGCACGTCATGGATGCTTTGATCTCAACTCTATGCTTGTACCTATTACGTTTCATCTTCCATATCTTGCGGCTGAGGATTTTTTCATTGTTTTCCTCTTGAAAATTTTTCCTTTTGTCTTGGATTGTAGCAGCATTGGGCAAAGCTATGCTCCTCAGAACTTGAGATAGGTAATCAAAAATCTCAAGTTATCTGATGGCAACTCCTTCTTGGGAAAACATGCATCTGGGGTGCGGCCTCCAGGGTTTACAGTCACTATCCAGGGTGTGGGCTACAGATCGCCTTGACTGCCTGGATTCTTTCCCTATTGATAGTAATTGCTTTAAAGGAGGAGAGGGAATTTCTTCCTCATGCTCTTGGGTCTGTCAAAGCTGTGACGTCCGGCTGATTGGGCATGTCGTGCGACAAGACGGTCCTTCGGCCTAGGAGGGAACTGGGCAGGAGCGAGACATGTCACGGATGCTTGGATTTCAACTCTATGCCTGTACCTATTATGCTTCATCCTCTGTATCCTGTCAATAGAAGGGAGAGTTTGTTATTTTCAATGTCATGCTAGGGGATAAGACTTACCCCTTTTTTTGAAACAGGATGATCTTTTCTATTTTCCTCCATTTTCTTGGAACAATGTCCTCGCTTTTGACCTGTTCACATGACGTGATAATTTCATATGCTTTTTATCATATTAAATCAAAGGGAATGATATTCTGAAACCTAAAGTTAGAGGGACAAACATGCTTAGGTTTATCGTCTTATTCAGACAAAGGTTTTTGGCGATGAAATGCTTTTTATTTTCAAAATGAATTTTTGGGGAGAAAAAGCATGAGGAAGCCCAGCCCTCAGTATTCTCCTTGGATGAAGTTTTCTTTTCATGGTTGGATAACATCGCTGGGCCGGTTTGGAATACTTCCTCATGTTTTTGAAAACAAAGTACTGGGATTTATACATTGAAGTTCTTGGAATGGGAAAATACAATGCTAGCACACTAGACAATAAACATGACATAAAACAAGTAAAACCCATGACAACTCCCGTGTAAAGGGAACACTTTGGTAGTGCCAGTCTTGGAGCTAAGTATCTCTGGATTCTTCGTCTTCAGTAGACTCGAAGTATTCGCATGCGATGACTACTTCGTTGAAGGTACGGAAGTGCAGCCCGTGTAGCCACCGGCAACAGTCACAGGGCAAGGCTTCTATAAACTGTTTTATCAATTCTTCTTTGGTCAGCTCAGGGTGGATTTGCATTATGGGAGCCCTCCATCTCTCGGCATATGTTCGGAAATTCTCCATCGGTCTTCTTTTAAAGTGGGCCGAGTCCTCGCACGGTAGCTCGGTTCCGATCTGGCTTTGGTACTGATGCAGAAATGCGGAAGTCAGCTCTCTCCAATCCTCTATGAGATGGATATTTGTTGTGAAGAACCACTGTAAGGTAGATCCTGTAAGGGTTTCTTGAAACGCCGGAGTTGTGAGCATTGCTGGACCATAATACCGACTCATTTTTTCGTAAAGATATTGCAAGTGAGCCACGGGGCAAGTCGTGCCATTGTACTTGTGGAGGTTGGGTACCCACATCTCTATGGGGGTCAAGCTCCTACGAGGGTGAGACGGGCTTGATAGGTCTTGGTTGGGCCATTGATTTTCCCACTGCATACCCATTGTAGCGTTGAATTCTTCTTCTTCAAGAACATTGGATTCTACTGAGATTACTCCATTGCTTTCTTCGGAGTTAAAATCACTGAGGGAGGATGGGGTATTTAAGCTATTCTCACGATCGAGCGACGAGCTTAGCGCTTCGTCGGGATCGTAGCGGATAAAGATGTATTCCTCCCCTTCTGACGGGCCTTCATCTTCGGATGAGAGCAAGAAACAGTTGTAGGATGAACTGTCAGTCTCGCCATTGAAATAGCGCTGGAAGCTTTTGGGATGGTATTCTAGGGGCGGGAAATCTTCAGAATCATACTCCAGGGGATGGTTGCCTTCAAGATTGTATTCCTGGGAATGTTCGGAACCTTGGTACTATAGCTCGTTGCCGGACGACGTATTAATCTGGCTAGGCTTTCTTTTCTTGGTCCTTAGTCCAGACCTTTTGAGTAAGGCCCCATGTTTGGCTAGTTCAACTTTATCGCGGGAAGTGAGAGATATTAAGGTTTCACTGTCTGAGTCACTCTCCAGATTGATAGGGGTTGGTATTCTTTGGACCATGGCTCTTGGGGTAAGTCTAGGGAGTTGCTTTGTCATGCCCCAGTCTTGAACAGGCTCTGAATCTGTGATCTCGTATAAAGGTTCCTTGCCCTTCCTAGTGCGAAACTTTTCGGTAGCTGGATGTTGTTCAACTGTTCATTTATTATGCAAGGCTTCATCGCTACACTTCTCTCCTGTCTCGGCAACTAGCGGCCTTTCTTGTTCCAAGGTCATTAGCTCTTTGTAGGGCAGGGTTATGTTAGGGCTGACGTCGTATTCTTGGCAGAAAACACGGATTAGCTCTTTCCAGGTTTTAAGGAGATTGATCTTTCTAACAATGTACCATCGTAGGGCAGGGCCGGTTAAGTCTGACTGATATGATTGAATCATCTTTCGGACCAGATAGGCTTGTAGGTAGGTTTCTGGGCGGGAGGTATCAGCATATCCCTCGCATTCAGGTGCCTTAAATTTTTTAGGGATCTCAAAACTGGCATAATCGGATAAGTCGACGGGATTCTGCCCTTGTAGCTGGCCTAACTTTTTCATGACCTTTTTGAATTGTTCATGGTGTTGGCTGGTTCTTGGCGCGTTTGCAGGGGTTACGACGGTGCTAATTATAGAGTTGGGCTCATCTTGAGTGGACCTCATCTGTCTCAAGAGCTGTTGAAGGGCGATGGATATTTTCCCTACGCCATCTTCAATGTGGGCAAGGTGATTCCGCACTTCATCCTGATCGGACCCTATCACGAGAGGCCAATTGCGAGTGGCTGACGGTTGATGATTCATGATTACCTGTTTTTGCGTGAAAACAGTGAATAAGCATAGAGTAAGCAAAGATTGACCCATGGCAATGACCTACTTTTCATTCATCAAAAGAGGGTTTTACAGACTCTTAACGTCTAGGAATTGAAATGCTAGACATTTAAAGAAAAAGTCCCGAGACAATGGGACAAGGTTTCCTCAAAACTAAAGGGACATGACTACATATGCGACAGGGGGTCTTGTGAAGACTACTCGCTTCCTTGGACTGGCTCCGAGCTGAGTATCCGGCTTACTTCTGTATCATCTGCATAAGGGCAACTTGCTCGTGTGGACCGCTCTCTCGATGGATCGAGGGAGATGGCTTGTGCCTTTTCGAGATGTGATAATGGTGGATGTAGGCCGTGGAGGCGTGGTGGGCTTTTTCTTCTCCTTTGAGTCCTTCAGGTATCGTGATCCTTTTGCGATGACATTTGTCCCAAGTTTCTTCACAAGTGGAGATTTCAAACGCGTAATTATGGTTTGTGTTGAAGAGGACCGGGGGGACTTTCCACCTGGAACGTGGTGGGACTTCTTGCAGGGCTCCAAATTGTCGTGCCACTCGAAATGGGTAATAGAGAATGGCGCCAATCCAGCCAAGCAATGGGATTGGGTGGGTGCGTCTGTAGGCAAAGCGAGCCCTCTTTTCATGGAACCAACCAGCACACCATTGGAATGTCTCAGGAGCTGGATTTCTCAAGAAATCGACCCAATGCAAACTAGTTTGATTAGGAATGTGAGGTCTTAAAACCATGAATTTTTGTAAAGGATGCTCATAAGTATTTGCCTCAAATGTTCGCATGCTGCCTTGGTATTTGCTTAAATGCGAAACGAACCAAACTTGCAAGATTTCGGGGGAAGCTCGCATGATCTTTTCTGTGTTGTCTTTAAAACGATTAAAGGACAGGAAGGTTTCGGCTAAAATCATGTTGACATAATTGGCCCCTCCCAAAATTTGATTGACAATCCAAACCATTTTAGGACTTATGGCATTTCTTCGGTGGGGAAAATGATGAGCCCAAAAATGTTAGGAGGAAAATTTCACTTTTCTTGGTCATGGATTGGTTTTGAAAACATTGATTCAAGAATTCCAAGGGGCAAGTATTATCGTTATCATCGAGGATTTGCTCCATGACATAGAATTGAATTTCCAAGAATCGTGCTAGCCTGCGCCATGGGAGGACACCTATTGACGGTTTGACCAGCTCTTTCCCAAGGGGCATTCCAAAGTGATGATGCTTTGTATTCTTCCAAGGTCGGGGTTAGCTCAAACCTACCGAACATGAAGGTGAGCGTCCTTGGGCACCAGAAATGTGCAATGCCTTGTATGACTTCCGGGCGAACAGTAATTCGGATCAACGAAAGGAGGTGGCCAAGCTTGTCCTTTACACGCTGCTGGGCAGGCTGATCCAACTGACCCCACCATCTGACGAGTTCTGCCTTGGGAGTAGGAATAAATTGGATGTCGTCTTCCCCCATCGCATATGAATCGGGATTTTGAAAAGTTTATCCTGAATTGCCATGGGCCAATAAAAAAACTGAGTGAAAAGTAAATAAATTACTTTGCTTTTAAGTAAAATGACAAGCACACAGACATGCACATGAGACGTGTGGCTCGATTTCTAACTCAGAAGGTTTGTTGAAATTAAAAGGGCATCTACTGGTCGCAGTCTCGCGTTAGCAGCGTATCCTCTTAACCTCGGCTAAGAAATTCGGGAAAAGAAGGGCAACCTCTACATGGCGCCTCGCTTTCGAGGCCGTATCCTTCTTAACACCATCCTAAAATCCTATAGTGGCCCGTGTCCGGCGGCCGGGTTGTGTGTGCCATGTGTAGTGTTTTAAAACAAGAAAGCATGCACAGGCAGTTTATAATTACAAGTCAATTTAATTTAAGCAAGCTTAAAATAAACTTATAAGCAATTGACCTGTAAAAAGAAAAAAAACCTAAGTTAGTAAAGAATTTAAACAAGATAAATATGGTCTAAGTCCTCAAAGTCCCCAGCGGAGTCGCCAAGCTGTCGCGACCCCTTTTTGCGAGGGCGCCCGGCCGGATCAGGTACGAGCGCTTAAAGGAGGCTAATGGCTCGGCTGGTTTTAATTAAAGCCTGGACTCTCCCAAGTCCGCCAATTCACGACTTTAAAATTTTTAGTTTGTAAGTTGATTTTTAAAACGGAGTCGCCACTAATCAATTTGGGGTAGGTTGATTAGAAACCTAAGCAAAGTATCGGGAGAAATACTTGTTCCTGCGCAACCAGAAAAATTAGGAACAGGGACTTGATTACACTAGTTAATCACTAATGCCCTTTCGGTACCTAATCTTGTTTAAACTCTAAGGTTTTTTGGATGTTTGGGGATTTTTAATGCATTTCAGAAAATCACATTTTTTGGGTATTTTCCTCATTTTTGGACATAAAAGGGATTTTTGGATTTTAAGGTATTTTCTGGGAAAATACAAGTCTTTTGGCATTTTATGAAAATTTCGGGCTTTTTGGGAACTTGGCATTTTTTGGGATTTTTTGATTTTTTTGAAAATATTAAATATTATTTATTTTTCTGAATTTTAGGAAAATAAAATATTTTTAATATTTTTTAACATTTTTTTGGAAATAAATCATTTTTGTTTTGATTTTTGATTTTTTTAGAAAATAAAACATTTTTAAAACATTTTTTTATTTTTTGATAATTAAAATGATTTTTTTTTTTTTTTCTTTTTTTTTTTAAAAAAAAGCAAAACGGCATCACGGCTGGGTGCTTGGATATGCCCGGCCCGACCCGACAACCCGGCGACTCGCTCCCTACAAAAACGACGCCGCAGCCCGCTCCCCGCAAAAAAATGACGCCGTGGAGAAGCGGGCCCGCGCTCGACCCGCGGGCACTGGGTCACGTGCCCGACCCGGTTCGCGATCCGCCTCACGCCCCGGATCCTTGGCCAAAACGACGCCGTGGCCTCAGAACCCTACCCGACCCGGATCCAACTTGCGACCCGACTCTCGGCCGCCCCTAACCTTCATAGAACCCTACCCGGTTCCCAATCCGGTCCGACCGTGACCCGGGATCGTGACCCGGAAAATTGGGAACCCTAGGGTTCTAGATTGGGGGTGCTGGGGGAGAGGATGACGACGGCGATGGCGACGGCGACGGCAGCGACGGCTGGAGAAGGGCACAGCTGCGGCGACGATGAGGGCGACGGCGGTGCAAACCCGTGCGGTGGCTTGCGGCGGCAGGGCTTCGCCCCTCTGTTCTTCTTTCTCTCTCTCTCTCTCTCTCTCTCTCTCTCTCTCTCTCTCTCTCTCTCTCTCTCTCGGCTCTCGCCTCCCTCGACGCCGGCTGACTTCAGATCAAGTGCCGCTCGTCCTCGGCCCCCCTACCTGAAGTCTCTCAGTTGGGAGGTTTCGAGGATCTGCAGCCCAAGGATCTTCGCCGCCTTCGTCTCTGTCCCAATCGAAGGAGGGAGGGGGGCCTATTTATAGGCCGCGGGAGGCCGGCCGACGAGGGCTCGACCGAGGGGGACGGCCGCAGCTCCAGCCGGCTGGGACCGGCGTCCCATCCGACGCGTCCCGTCGGCCGGCCACCCCTCTGCTCTCCCACGTGCCCCGCTGCCCTCCATACGCCATGCCGCTCGTCTCCATCTGCGTCGCGCTTCAGGTGCACGTGTCTTGCACGCGCTTCGGGCGAAGGAGACGACCCGGCGGGTCGGGCGTGGGCGCGGGTCGCGGGTTGCCTCCCTCTTTTCCCCTTTTCTTTGCTTTTTTTTTTTGTTTATTTTCGTTTTTTCTAGTTTTCTTCTTTTTTTCTTTTTTCAGTTTTAAATAAAATAAAATAAAATAAAATAAATAAAAAACAATAATAAAATTAATTAAAAAATTAGGCGTCAACACTAACGGTTGTTGATAATTACTCAACGAAGACATGGGCGTTTGTGTTTAGGTACGAGTTTGATACTGCTGTCAGAATCAGACAATTTGATGCTTTGATAAAAAAAGAAGACTAGTGAGATGATCTTGCATGTGCGGACAGACAATAGCATGGAGTTTTACTCGAAGCTATTAAATGAATTCTACTTGAAGGAAGGCATGGTGAAACACTATACCACTACCAATGAATCACAACATCTTGCATAATTGATGAGCAGAACATTACTTAAGGCGGCCCATAAAATGGTCTCTAGTGTCGATATGGCTAAGAAATTCCTAACATATGCGCACTTAATACGGCTGGCTATCTGATGAGTACTCCCATCGACCGCAATTGGATGTTGGACTTTCGAAAAATTGTGGTCAAGCAATGTTGCTAATTATTTTATTCTTAGAATATTTTGTTGCTTATGTTATGTTCGAATTAGTGATGGTAAGCTCGATGAATTGATAAGAAAGTTCACATTCTTAGGTTATGTGCAAGGTGAGTAGGGTTATCAATTGTGGTGCTCGGAATTAAATTCATCTATTATTTGTAGAAAAGTCATATTTAACGAGTCTCTGGTACTTCTAACTAGAAGTGATTTTAGTAGTGTTTAGCTTGAAGTAAAGTTGCAACCAAAAACTTCGAAAGTAACGTGTGGCACCCTCGATCTCAAATTAAGTTACATGACTTGCTTTACAAATTAGGGGAGATATTAATTTCATATCATAAAATAAATTTCATTCTAAGCTGAGTCATAAGAAACTGAACTGCACTCAACTATATTTACCAAAAACTTTGTTTCCATACACATGGGGAGATGAGGCTAAGGAGGGGGATTTTATGGGGAAAAAAACATTAAAAGCCACAAACACTAAATATCCCGCCTTTTGTCGAGTATGTACATATTGTCTGAACAATAAAAAAACAAAACAAAACTCTCCCACTCATTGAGCGCTCCTTAGTCACCTTCTAATATGAAAAAAAGACACAATAAACAAGTTTGAGTTTTTAAAATAAAAACTCAGCAAGTGGGCAGTTAATCCTAACGTGGAGCTAGTTGATAGCAAGACAAATAAGTAGACAAACTATTAATTTGCAGAATCTATAAAAGTCTAACTGCAACAATCACCAAGGGGAAAACGACACTCCACCCTGTACCCCTTGCACCCAACCTGGCATCACGAGGTCCCTTGAGAAGTTATTCAACCCTTATTAGTCCTTTGGAAAGAATACCATTACTTCCTTTCATCCCTCTCCAGACATCCCGACACCAGGGGTCTCACATTGGCTTTTTAGCCAACTGCACACATTCATAGTTTGGCCTTGTTCAGCACCAACAAATCCAGTATGCTAACAATCACAAATAGGTCTAAACATACATTATTAGATACTTCAAGGTATATAGGAACTCTCATTAGAGATGACACATTGAGAGTCCAACATTTGCTTGCAGAAAACTCAGAAACTTCCAATATGGACAAAACTAGACGAAAGCGAGTAGTCTCGGTGTTTAGAGCCAAAACCATAATAAATCATCACAGAAAATTCTCAAATTTTAACATGTGATAGCAAAGCCCTAAAAGAACACTTTTCATGGAGGAAAAAAAAAACAAGACCAATTCTATATGTAAAGAGAGCAGTATTGTGATTCATACAACTCAAAATTCCTTTCACCAAATAGAATCAACAACCGGGAGGTTTAGTCCATTTCAAAGTACGAAGCTCAATAAAATACTTTGAAATTTTGATATGTTTTGCACCTACATTTCTCCTACTACTTTCATGAAGAAAGAAAATCCATATTCTAACTCAATAATTTTATAGAAATTCAAAAGTGCATTGAGGTCATGATTTCACAATACTGAATAGCTCACTAACAATATAAAATCAAGTCTTCGTGTGGGTCAGCTTAACTCAGAAAAATCTCAATTAAATATATGTTGTAGATCAGGATATGTTGCACCACACTTCAGAAGATAAGTTCATCCAATTTTTAATGCATTTAATGTCGGAAAATCAGCAAACCAACAACCTCAACAAGCTTTTCTTCCCGAACAGATCAACTATGGACTCTAACACTTGCACTTAGCTACTCCTAGCTATCTAGTCCTCTCACGAACCCCCATTTAAGCCTTGAAAACATGTATAGCACCTAAACGAGCATTAACCACGAGCGATTTATCACCGACAACTCGAAAATACATCTAAAGTCACAATTGAACTCTCAACCTTCCTAAATCAACACGCAAGCCTATTTCGTAGCTCATCCGTCTTTCCTATTGAACAACTCTTGCCTCAACTTCATTAACAACACAACCAAAACAACCACGATACTAGCCATATCGGCACCTACATCAGTAGTCAAAAGAAGAATGCCGTGACTTCCGAAGCTAAGTCAACAACCACACAACCACTCCATCCTCAATCGCACTCAAACTGCTAAACTAACCACGGTCGAAACATTGCCGACATCAAATCAAGCACTGAATTTAGCAAGATTCAAACCAACCCAGATCAAAGATCTCCAAACCCATGCAAATCCACTCCATCGACAGTAACTCCATAGCTCAAGCCACGTACCGGCCTAAAACCTATCAGATCTCGCGTGAGCACTTCCAACATGAGCGCATGCCGATCGCCCCAAGAAAAGGCTAGTAGAAAGCAAGTTCAGAAGCTCTAATTCCACGACGCCAAGCTCAAAACCCCAAACACAATACAATGCAAAGGGCGAGGGGGCGGGGGAACACACGCAAAAAGCGCTCACAATCCAGCTCCGAACCGAGCTATGGTTCTCTGATTTTCGCACCCAACCCCGAAATCCACCCCCAATCTTCACATGCACAGTAAAATAAAGCCAACCCGTGCACCCAAAGCCCTCATCACAGCTCCACTTGCCTGGATCTTTCATCGACTTAAGAGGAAGAAGGTGCTAGACAAGCTAGGGCTTCGTGGCCTACGGCAGTAGCTCCCAATAAGACCAGACAACGACGATTTTGCTGCTGGACAGAGGTACCGACGATGAGAAGCCGAGATAGGGTCGAGCTCGGCGGAGATGAATAGAAGTGGAGGAAAGGAAAGTGGTGTATCTCAGAGAAGGAAAGAAAAGAACGCAACTTAAGGGAAATAGTTGTTGCTGCTCAGCCGTTTTTCTTTTTCTTTTTTTGAGAGAACAAAAGAGGGAAAAGATAAAAGAAAATTTGGGGTGTCACATAGCAGGTGCTAGCATGGTAATCAACAAAGATGGTGCTTGAAGCGAGATGAAACCTATAAAAAACCAATAGTTGCTGTGTACGCGTTCAATCTTGTGATAAATATGGATACAACCATAGTTTTGCTTTATCTGTGATAAAGAAGATTGTGTTGGAAAATCCTTACAAAGTAGTTAAATGTGCATGTAGAGTTGGTGTACTAATAAGGTCCTCGATTATGGGAAGTTCAAGTGCGGCTTGGACTTAAAATATATTTATGGCAATTGAGCCCATTGGACGTTATAGGAGAACGGTAGCAAAGTTCAAAATTTTAGAAAAGTGATTTGTGACTTGGCTTAAACATTGAGTCAAGGTGGAAATTGTTAAAATATGTCTCGAATTTGAGCTTAAAGCAAAAGTCTAAGGCCCTGTTTGGTAACCATCCCAATAGTGATTGATTTTGATTCCTTGTTCTCGGGAGTAGTTTGAGAACGAATCGTGTTTGATAAAATTTTTGTTCCCGAGAACAAATTTCTATTTTTTGTTCCCAGAAGTAGATTTGGAACAAAATCAAGAATTTAAAAAAAAAAAAAAAAAGGTGATTCTTGTTTTGAGAACAAATCTAAAAATCAAAACCAATTCTTCTTCTTCCCTTTTCTCTTCTTCTTCTTCCCTTTTCTTCTTCTTTATTGACCGCCATCCTGCACCACCGCCCGCCGCCGTCTGCCGCCTCCTGTCACTGCCGCCAATGGTCACCGGCAACCGGTCCAACGAGCTTGCCGAAGGCTTGCCGAAGGCTCGGTCTCCTTCACTCAAATCTTCTCTTTAGTCTTCGTATCTTCTTCACTCTTCGCTTGTAGCGAACGAGAGCAGCGAGCAGACCACTTTCGTCGTGTCGCCGGTATTGCTTTGCCGGCCGCGCGGCCAATCCCTACCACTCTCGCCGCCCACTCGCTACAGCCCCGGCCCCGCATCTCGGAGGTTAGCATCTTGCGATTTGGGATTTTGGCAAACCCTAGTTCGGGAAAGGGGGATTTTTCGAACCCTCTCTCGATCTCTTTGTCTTCGGCACTCTTGTGCTATTCTTTGCCGATCCTCCGACACCTTCATGCACGATATCACCTGGTTCTTGGGATTTTTTTTCACGATTGGGAAGTACCGACTTCTTGAGATTCTCGAGCGGCGTCCTCGTGGGCGATCACTTGATCAAGTGCCTTCGGAGGAGGGGGGAAAGTGATGCAGCTTTGCGGTAGGGGGAGTGTGGTCGCTAGTGGTGGGAAGTCTTCTTTCTCGTTTCTCTTGCGAAGGAGGAGCAATTTTTAGGATCGGATCGGAGAAAGGCAAGAGAAGAGAGAGAGAGAGAGAGAGAGAGAGAGAGAGAGAGGGAGGTAAGAGATTGAATGATGACTATAGAGTGAAAACAAAAAGGTTCTCTTCGTCATTTTTCTTTGTTTGTTTATTAGGTGGGTTTTGCCTTGGGGTAAAGATTTTTTAGATCGGCAAGTTGCTGACAGCAAACAATGAGGATGGATGGTGTTAGATATGCAGAAAAGAGAAGAAATTAAGGGGTTATTCTTACGATCGATTTTTGAATGAATTTCGGCAGCTGTTTTTTTTTTTTTGTAAGTGATCACTTTCTAAGTACCGTTGGTTTAGGAGTTTCTCCCCTTACGTAGTTCTTTTATTTTTTGAGCGATTTACTGATTTTGTAATTGATATTAAAGCATATACAATTAGTGCAATCTATGATATGGGTTTTGAAATGTTGGTTTAGGAAAGAAGGCTACATGAGGTAGGCAATGAGAAACTACGGGTTTAGTGATTTTTATCCTTGTCTGATTTGTATGATTGGTTGAGCTTCAAAGTGCTTTGAACTTGTCCTCATTAAGAAACTATATGGGTTGAGTCAATCTTGATTCTTCGGTATGTTGATTCCAGCCGAGCTCAAGCGTATAGTTTGGCTTAGGGCTAGAGGTCTTGTCAAACTCCCAAGTCTCGAGTTCATGAGTCTTATCCTGAGATTTCAACCATATTAGCTCGATTTCAGGCGATATGGATTGTGATATATTCTGATTTCTTTCTTCTTAGGTGTTTGACTAGCGTTGATGTTGGTTCACTTGGTTCACTTGAAATCTTAGTAGCAATTGATAATAACATGTTTATTTTTCTTTTTTCTTTTTTTTTGCAGAATGTCTTCAAGTTCAAACATGGCTAGTAGTACTTCAAGCACACAAGCTACCTCTAGCAAATGAAGTTGTAAAACAACCATTATGGAGGTATGTTACCAAGTTAGTTAATCATACCGACGCTGGGGGGAATTTGTCTTGGAGATGCAACTTTTGTCAAAAAGATTTTAAGAGTTCATATACAAGAGTGAGGTGCCACTTGATGATGATAAGTGGACTAGGGTGAGCTCCAACGAGCTCGCCGAAAGCAAGCCCAACCACCAGCAAAGCTTGGCCTCGCTTCACTTAGTTTATGATATGGAAGTGAAGAGGCTAGATGAGGGCAAGCCTCACGACGCCTAACCTCGCCGATGGCCAGGCGGGCCTCGTCAAGAGCTGGCGACGCTCCGGTGAGATCGCCAGCATCGCCGACCCTCGTTGCGGATCTTTCACTTGGCCAATCACTTGATGGAATGTTGGTTGTTTTTTGCTTATTGGTCCAAGTTTTATGGTTTATTACGACCGGCCATAAGAAGAAGAAGAAGAAGAGGGGAAAAATGGAAAAAAAAAAAAAAAATTATTTAAAAATTAAAAGAAATTGATTTGGAACATAATTAATGAACACGGTACCAAACACAATTCTATTTCAAAATCAAAAATTTTGAACAGTTATCAAACAATTTAAAATGGTTAGAAATTGTTTTTGCGAATAGAATAAAACATAATCATTTCCGATCAGAATCTGTTCCCAGGAATGAAATCGTTATCAAATGCGCCATAAATATTCCAAATTTGAATATACTTGCAGATGTTCGAAATCAAGCAATTACGGTAAAATTTCCTTTGACGATTTGAAGTCAAATATAGAACTGCTAAATCTGGAAGTCCAACGTGGACTTTGAGTTGGATTTCTTGAACTCAGTCAACATGGGTCAATAATGAAAATATTTGGAAATCTACTGCATGCTGGAGATAAAAGGTTAAATCTAAAAAGTCCAATCTTGAACTCTATTGACGAAACTCTACTATGATTCGATTTCCGTGTGCGGTACATGTGGCTATCCTTGACCGCATCATGCATTACTTCGTGCAACGGACATAGGAGCATTATATATGGCTTGTGTGTTGTTTGAGGAACACCGTTGCCAACCTGAAGTTAGAGAAGCGTCATTTCACAAGCAAGTGTTTGGTGTGGGTTTTCTTCGTTGAATTAAATCAATTATTTTTTTGTTTTGGTCAAGAAATTCTTAGGGTGGAATTTGCATATAATCCATTCGTGAAATTGAGAGATTATTTCACGATAAATTGTGGAGCTAAACACTACATGAGTTATTGGGTATAATTGGAATTTAGAAAATACCGAGAGCATTTGAATGACTCTAGTGTCTAATTTCTATTGTATCATTTGATCAATAGTGGAATTCTTTCGTAGATTACTACAATTGAATCATATAAATCTGATGTCCGATGGATTTTTTTTTTCTGCCTATTTTATTGTTTAATTGCTTGCTTTGCGTAACATTTTCCAATGGCCCAACGTCACCAACTCTCTTCTCTTCACATTAATCTTCTATCCTGATTGTTTAAGCCTCAAGGGGATAAGCCCGCAACACACGTCTAAAAGTTTAAGTTTTGAGAAAGAAAAAAAAAAAACGCAATGCTTGTCTAACATGTCTTAACACTCCTCTTGCATGTGAGTCAAGCCTTGCAAGTAAAACACTAGGCCACGAACAATACTCAGGCCGAATGGGCGAGTCAGACCCATGGCTCGAGGCTAACTTGTCATCCAGGCCCGCCCATCACAATACTGCGTGCGTGACATATTTCCCAGCCGATGCTGAAAGCGGATTTTTAAATGTACGACGCTCAGGTGGAAACGAGGGCTGAAGAATGACGATACGTGGGCTGACTGATCCACCAAATTTCATTCGAAATCCTGAAGGTCTGATCCATGGACCCAATCTCTTTACCCATTGGATCACAGCTATCTGTTTATATTTTTCTTTTGCACCCACAACAACAACCCAAATGTTCAAATTTCGTTAATCATCGCCGCTCATTTTCACTTTCACCTAAACTTCATCTCGGTCATGAATGCGTTGTCCAGGTTCGGGTTCACGAGCATGGACAACTGCCCTATGAAGATCTAGACTCCAATCGTTCGGAGGTCATTCCCAGTATTCGGAGTTCACCCCAATTCAAACGTTTATTGGGAATTCTAGCATCTCATGTGTCGTCGAATTTGAACACCTTTACTCTTGCCATTTCAGTAAGCAAAGGGGAAAAAACAGAAAACACCATGGCGTTCGGTCTTTCCCATTCCAGTCTTCATCATTACAGAGGCTAATGATGAGGGCCGAGGAGAGGAGCTTCCATGTGTCGACCCTTCATTCCATTTCATCATGAATTACGCTTAGGGAAAGGGTTGAAACCTTCCCTAATTGGAAAAGGTACAAAGTAAGCATCGATCGATATCACGAGCGTGGTTTGGTACCACTCCATCAAGCAAAGACGCAAGAAAAAAGGATCCTTTCCCTCCTTTCTGGTCCAATCTCTAGCCAAAACGTGTGGGTTGATCATTAAGGGGGAGGATAGAAGGTTTGCTATTAATTATTATAAGCTAAAGTATCATCACCATTGCCCAAATGGTATCTTGATAAAGCTATAGTTAAAGCTCGCGCCTATGTGAATGCCCATTTTCCAATCAGGTGGAAGGGTACGTAAGATTTAATTTAACCCGATTGGTAAAAAGTCGAGCGAGCATAGGGTTGAATTCACAAGCACGCCACCTTGTCCCAAAAGGAAGTTAAAAAGGAAAAGAGGGTTTGAACTTAATCGAATCTCAGCCTAAGTCAGCCTTATAGCACATTGGCCTATTCCAATCTAATTATACTTGCCTTTCTATGATTGGATGGGTAGGTTAGTTAACTTTGATCATCAGATAAAGAAAAGATGAAAATCTTGCTCATCACTATCCCCGCCTTCCTTTTGTCAGTTTGTACCCCAACCGGCAAGCAAGGTATAACCGACACATTCATTTTTAATTTTTCCCACTTCAATAGTCACCCACCAGTTCCATATCCATACATCCGCACCTAATGATTGATTCGCCTGAACCCAATGTAGAGGGAGAGGGAGAGAGAGGGAGAAAGAGAGAGATTGGGGGGGAGAAGAGATTTTATATATATACAATCATTGCGTAATTCACATCACTAGAGAAAATAAAATTATTCTGTCGTCTCAAGAACATGTCTTTCCTCCAGCACCTAAGTTAACTTGCGATTCAATTAAAATTTGTGAAAATTAGGAGCTGCCAGCAAGAGGGGAGAGAGAGAAGGGAGTTCATGAACTTTATACAACTTTCTTCCCCATCAGGAGCTTCAGGAACCTGAACAATTTGTTTATTTTTTGGCCACATTTATGGCTATGAATGAGAGGTAGGGTAGCATCGAAGCAAACAGCACCCCAACACCAAGAACAAGATCGGTTTGGCTACTTTGCTACCAAAAGATCAAGAGAACCATACAAGATGTAAGGGTAATCGAATTCAATGACACAAACGAGATGAAATCTTTATGACACATTGATGATCATGGTCACTGCCCCTGTCGTATATAACAGCACCCCCTCCTCCCATTTATTTTCTTCTTTTTTTGCTGGCACTTCTTTGTGAGTTGAATCCTCAGGAAATTTTTCTTTTCGGAGGGGGTGTCCAAATAAATCTAAGTACAAGAAAGAATGTAAAAACCAAATGACGAGACAAACCCACGAATGGCGATCCACACTCGAAACGAGAGAAAAAAAAAAAAGAAAAGATCTTCCTTTTTTCTCTTTGAAATGCTTTAGTAGCTTACTCGAACAATTCCCAGTTGAATCTTGGCTGGACCGGGTTGTTATTAACGGCGGCCGGAGAGGCGGTGGACGTGGACGAAGCGAGGGCTGGCACCAAAGGAGGGGTGGCGTCGAACGTCTCCCATTTCGTGGTCACGACTGTCCCTGATGTTGATCTTCTTCTCGGATCTTGCTCCTCTTCTTCTTCGCCTTGCTTCTTGTTCCGGCTCTGATGGTGGTTGCTGTGATGATGATGACGGTTCACTTGAGGCTGGGAATGAGAATGGGAATGCCCTTTATCATTCTGCTGCTGCTGAAACGTGGTCGTTTTTGCCCCGTTCGGGTGGGCATGCCTGTTCTCCTCGGGGGCTTGGCCTTGCCCTTGCCCTCCATTGCTGGTCTGCATGGAGTTCTTGATCTTCAACATGTCTAGAGTTTCCACATATTTCTGAACTCTCCTCACCTACGGTCCAGTCAATTATTTACAACAGTTAAAAGAGAAAAGGAGAAACTGGATAAAGTCATGAATCACTATTCAGACAAAACTGCAATATGTACGCTGGTGAGTCATTTTCCAATTTAATTGCATTCAATTTACCTGCATTTTCCTCTGCAATTTCACATCTCCATCAGCAATAATGCCATCCAACTTGAGCAGCTGATTCATTAACAGCTCAGTTAAAGTCAACAACTCCGTTTCAGGCATCTTTCCTCCCCTAGAAATCACCGATTCCATGGCCGAAACCTAAACCAAATTCAACCCAAACCACATCAATCCACTGTTTATTTTCTTTTCTTCTGCACTAATTCATATAGCAATAGTAATTGTACTGTTTCAGTTCATTACCCGGCCCGCGAGCCTATCGACTTGCAAACTGATCTCGGATATGGACTTGGACGCCTTCTCCATCTTCGCATTCCGTCGCATCTCGAGAATCCGCTTCTCCTGACTGATCGGGTCCTCGACGAGCACGATCTTGGACCGGTCCTTGACGCCGACGATGTCGAGGAACGCGTTGGAGTCCCTCTCTTTGTCTTTGAATATCAGTTTCTGATCTTGATGGTGCAGCCCTGTCGGCCCTGTCAACATTTTCTTCAACTCCCCTGCAATTTAAAACGCATACATTAAATTCATTCGCGATCGCTCAAGCACTCCCTTAATCAATTCAACCATCGAATTCAATGAATCCAAATAACAAAGTCATCTAAGCGGGACTCCAACAAAGGAATCGTTACCATCTACACGGAGAAGGAAATCAAGAATGTGGGAAAGTTCAATTCAACACTTACCAAATGTGGCCTGCGAGTTAATGCTCATCTCGTGATACGTTGACCCGTGCTTAACCCTAACACGGATCGTCGGTGGCGGCGGCGCCAAGCCGTGATCCGAGCCCGCGTTCCGCTTCTGGACCAGCATTCCTCCGGGCCTCACCTCCCACTCCTCCCCTGCCTCCCCAGCTCTGCTCGCATTACCGCCGGCGGCGCTCCCGTTCATGGTCGACAGCCCCGTCGTTTTGGCCCTTGTTCTCATCATCTTTCTTCGCTCCCAGACTCGAAAAAACCTCCAAGAAAAGACCTTGAATTGGACGGGGGCCTCAGATCTCAAGCTCCGATATTCGATGACCCGAGTCAAAATTTGCAGAGACCCATTTGTCGCCACACTCTGCTCTGCCAAACTCCAGCATCAAGCAAGCCTAACATCGCGTGGAGAAGAAAGAATTGGTCAGGGAAGAGAGAGAGAGAGAGAGAGAGAGAGAAAGAAAGAAAAAGATTCCTTTCTGAGACAAAGCTTCGAACTTTTCCTTTTCTCTTAGCAGAACCAATGGCGTTCCGCCCAGAAAAAGAATCGGCCCCCAGAAAGTCTGTCCTCCCTCAAGAACACTACGGAGGAGAGGCCGAAAAGAGACCGAGCGCTTACCACAAGCTTGACCTCCTGTGGAGCTGAGAAACTCCGGATCTAAGCGCAAGTCAACAGGGAGAGAGCGGAACAGAGTACGCTGAAAATTTTCCGGGGGAAAAAATAGAAAAACGCGAACACTTCAGCGCGGAGAAGCAACCGAAGTGGCGACCCTTCACCACGCTCCTCGGCCGGAGAAACTATTCGGGAAAGCCGATGCGGAACCCGAATGATGGAGCAACAGAATCTCCCTCCATAATATTCCCCACCCTGTCTCTCTATGGTCTGGAAAACTCGAGGAAGAAGAGAGAGAAAGACACAGGGACAGAGGTGTAGAGAGAGAGAGAGAGAGAGAGGGGAGCAGCAAAATGGAAAATTTAAGGGGGCCAAAGAAAAAACGAGTGGACAGCTAAACCGGGTCGCGTGGTTTATCTTATATAAACCAACCTGTCCGGTAATTATGTACTAATTACCTTCGTTCCCATAAAGGCATATAAAGAAGGAGAGAAAGAGAGAGCAAGGAAAGGACGAAAAGAATAAATTAAGCAACAGCCACGGAAGCCGCCAAAAGCCCCTGTTTGGTCTTCGATTGCTCCCGTTCTTTTTCCCCCACAACACCACCACCACCACCACCTTCCTTCCTTTTGCTGTCTTCCAATGTAAAAAAGAAAGAAAAAAAAAAAAAAAAAAAGGAGTCCCCAAGAACGAAAACTTAGAAAAATAAAAAAGTAGAAACGGGACGAAAGTAGAAGCCACTTGCTGGCGTGGGGTACCTCTGCATTACCTCAGCAAAGCAAAGCGCGCGGCTTTGCAAGATCGCGTTCGAGTGGTTCGGGATCTACCGGGGCTCGGCTGCTCGATGCCCGACACGTGCGGGCGAGCTCGGAGGAGGGAGGCGGCGGTCGGGCTGACCGGACCGGACCGGACCAAATCGGTGTCGGCTGCTCGGCGGGGGGGTCTTCTCCTCCTTCGGTCTTGCGTAGGTTTCCTCGCGGAGGTTTGATTTCATAGGAGGATTAAAGATGGTGATGTCTTCCTTTTTTTTTTTTTTTTTTTTTTTTTGGGTTGGCCAGTTAGTTGGAGAGGCGGGCATCACTCACCAAATCAGCTTTGGAAGCTTGTAAGCCAGCCTTTCTAGCCGGTGACGGTTCTTTGTCCTTCACTAACCTCCCTCTCTCTCTCTCTCTCTCTCTCTCTCTCACTCCACCAAGCCGCCCAAGAAACGAACAACCTTAAATGCAATCATACCCATCTCTAGTCCTTTTTGCAAGATCGATCCCGGATCGTGTTACTCGAGTTTCGGCTCGACTCGCCCACCCCTACAGACAAAATGTCAAAAGGGTCTGACGTGGATCTACAGTTACAGAATAGGCAGCCCGAATCGGACATTCCTCATTCCTCCTCTTTCAATTATTTGCTCGGTGGGTGAATTCATCGATTACGACTAGAGATAGGTTATGTTTTACGTTGATTTTTTGGACGCTGAACAAGGGGGAATTGCGTGGAATTGGTGTTTTTTCCTTTCCGAGGGGAATGTCGGCGCCAAGTACGGAAAGGTCCGTATGGGGGGGGATTAAAGGGGTGGACGGGATTAGCAATTTTGAGTCGGGACGGTATGGGAAAAGCCACTTTGGACTAGGGAGCGCCATTGAAAATGTTCGGTATCAATCGGGCAAAGATTACCCAAATTGGACTTCGGCTCGAAAGCGAAAATGAATCATATGCACCCTCCATATCCAAACAAATTTACAAAACGGTCACCGGTCACCCCCCCTTCCTTTCTTTAATTGCTGAAAAACGATTCTCGATTCATTTTCCCTTTTCGGGGCTTTCTATTTTTAATTGCTCTCTCTTGGGTCTTTTGCCGCCCGAAAATCGAGCTTCAATTCGTATTATTTTGTTTGGTTGCAAGTTTTTTTGACTGTTCGGTGGTTTGTTCCTTCTTTTTCTCGAATAAAAAAGGTACATTAGTCAGAGTGATGAGACCTTTTTGTCTTCTATCTTTCTGGCAAAATAGTGAATCTCGTAAAATTGGGTCGTGACAAAAGAAGATTTATTTCCCTTGACCGCGTCATACATCAAATTTCAACAGGACATCAAGCGCCCGGAATTATCACGAGAAGAACAAAGTCTTTTAAATGGAAAAATGATTTCTTTTTTGCCCCAAAAGGAACGCTAGCATTTGCTAAAACTCTACCTCGAATTCTGCCGAAAGCCAAATTAATGAGGGGCCGAGCTTGCCAATTCAAAAAATAAATAAATAAACGAGAAGCAATGAATACGTCGAACGACCACCCTGAGGCGACCTTCCATAGCCAAGTGAATAAAAAAAAAAAAATGAACGACACGATGACGTCACGCTTGCATTTTCCACGTGGCGGACATCGGCCTTCGGATCTTTCCCCGATGTCCCCTCCCAACCTTTTCAAACTTTAGACCCATTATTACAGCAATTGCCCACCGACACTCCCTCGTACGTGCGACCGGCACGCTCGACGTGGCGCCTTCTCCGCCGTACAGCGGGTCGTCGCACGTGGGAACCCGGGGGTGGCGGGCGCGATCCCGTGCGGACGTAAGCTTGATGGGGACGGTGCAACCCACCCGGGAAAAAGCAATAAAGTAATCGAAAGCGTCGACGTCTTCTCTGGAACCTCTTTTTTTTTTTTTCAAAAAAAGAAAGATGTTCATCAATTATTTCTTTCTTTTTTCCTTCGGGATACGTTATATTTTAAGCAAAAAGACATGGGGAAAATTGGAGGGCATATTTTCGTGAAGGGACAACCGACCGACCAGTCAGTGGACATCGCAAAAGATACGGAAGAAAATGTGTGTGTATTTATGGTCAAAATTATGGGGACAACAGATATCGAATTTGGCCCCCTCTTTGTCCAATTCGATGTCCGTATTGATTAATGTAATTAAAAAGAAGATTTTTAAGTGTGTTTTGTGCTTTCATCCAATGCTCTCGACTTCTAAGAAATTGATTCAGGCTATTTCGCCAAGATTGTGCTAATGTGCCAAGATTGTAGTAACAGTTCTAGGATTTTTTTTCGGTGTGTTTTTCTAGTAGTGTGAACATGATCTTAAAGAGCGACGCTCGTATTCTGGTGACTTGCTTGAAACTTGGGCGAGCGTGGCCATGAGATTGAGATTGTGAACAAGAAGAAATTGAGGTTTTGAAGGCGAATATATTTTCGAGATTTAAAGAGAAGATTTCAAGTTTCTAGATGTAGTGATAGAGAAAGAGACAGCATTTTGGAAATGCCAAAAAAGAAAAAACCCACATGCTCCATGCTGCCCTTTTTATAAAAATAAGTCCATATCGGCAATTTTTTAAACGATTTCAAGGACCCATCAATAATTTTTAGTAAGGATGATCGGTAGCACTTTTTTTAAAAGTACAAACACCAAATTTAGAAAGGAGAAACATGGAATGACTATTTTAAACTTCGAGTAAAAATAAGTGGACATCATTACCTAACTTGTGATGCGTGTGAAATCTCTAATATTCTAGCCACCATCAAGTAAACTTTGTGATTTTGCAGCTTCCTCTTTTGAATGCTCGTTCACGTTCAAATTTTGTGACCGAAAAGTTAGATCGAGTGACGATTAAACTAATGTATTTTTTCGATCTTGTGGCCCGAATAATGACATCGATGCAAAAAGCAGACTTGCTAGTTCAGAACCGAGAAATCCCACGAGGGATCTCCACTCAACAGTGATTGACAACGATATCATTAAACAAAACAACATCCTGGGCGGAGGGATAATTACTTTAAACAATGTCTTTTAACTTATTATATGGACGGGAATATAGTCCTAAACATTTCAATTCAAATAATTTAGTCCCACATAGTTTGATACTTTATCAATATAGTTTTTCGGACCAATTTTGACTTAAATATATTGATATGGATACTAATCAACTATTGTACATGAACGGCTGACACGGACAATTTTTCTAATTTAAAAAAATATTCTTTTTTTTTAATAATTTTTATTTACTTTTGTCATTGTGGCCAACAAGCAATTTCTAGTAACACGTCCATGTCAGCAATCCTCAAACAAACTTGACTAAAATGATTATATTGACAACTTGTCATGAGGGTTAATAATTAAATTAATAGTATTAAAATGTTTATGATAAATTGATAATCATATAATATGATTGTAATTTTTTTTTGGTAATTTTTCTTCAAGACCGACGGTGGTACATCCGAATCGAAGTCTTAACGATTCATCATGAAGATGCGAGTAGAGACCAGCGTGTTCACGACCCTTTCCTTCCGAATCGATCGAGGAGCGAACTGACGTGATTTATTCAAGCAAAAGGGAATCCGGGAGCCATGATGAGACGTGAACTTTTTTTTTTGGTTAGGAACGGGGGAGTCCATCGAAGGAACCGACGACGGGGGAAGCCGAACCGACACCATTCAAGTCCCGCCTGCAGCAGACGTAGTCAGTAAGACTGAACAGGAGTAAAGCTGAGGGCGTTTTGCTTCGCTCGCGACGTGGATGGACCACCCAATGGGCGATGTTTGCTCCCCAACCTCTATGAAGCTTCTTCACTTCACTGCTCCTGCTCTCTGACAATGCTTTCATCTGCAGAAAAATCCTGTCCCTTTGCTGCTGCTGCACTTGCCTGTTCCTCAGCTTTTCATCATCAAGCTTCTTCCTTTTCCTTCCCTTATTTCACAAGCTGATGAACTTCTCAGAAGTTGATGGACGATGAGGACTTATTTGGAGAACACCAGAAGTCTCTGAGTTAAGATTTCTAGCTAGGCCTTTGAGGAATGAGAGATATAATAATGGGTCCTCCTCTAGCCTCTTGGAGTAAATGCCCTTTCTTTCGTTTATGGCATTTCGGGTTCTATCACGCAATGTCGTGCGTAGGGCAAAAGGTAACGGGCTCACATGAATAACCGGATTGATGGTTAGGGTTATCTATTTGCTCCTAAAAGATTTAGATAAGGGGTTTTTCTTGAGGAATAAATCATTTGCGATTTCTCTAATCCTGCATGAATAGCCTGGTTTTTATTGGAAATTGATAGGAGTAGACTCGGTTTGGGACGACAAAGGTTCTTCATGTGACCCCAGCTACAATTTCACATTGAGGATTCATTGTCGTCCACAATTGAGGGGACTTTGGAAATTGCAGGGAAAAGAAATGGTCCTTTTCATTCCCATGTAGCCAACGGCAACAGCTGTTGTCTCTCCATAATGATCACTCCTTTGGATAGTACTAGCAGCACCGGCCTCTAGGACAGGAACAAAAGATGATGCATTTGCCTGCCAACTCAGGCTTCTCCCTTTCCCTCTCAAAGGTCAAATCCTGCTCTCCCCTCTTTTAAATCTCTCTCAATCAAAGACCCAGCGCTCTCGCACAGCTCATCCCGGACGACATTGGAAAGAAACTTGTCATGAATGGTCCGTCCCCGGACTAGGGACCATGTCGACCGCTTCTACATGGCATTAATACAGCACCTAATCAACACAAAGAATGATGTCCAAGCGCGAGTCGAACCGTGCCGATGCTCGGATCCTACCTATCTTCTGACTGCACCTGTCCCTCACTCTCGTGCCTTCTCCATTTTATTTCACATCATTGGAACATGATGCCAGACAGAAGGGGTCACGGGCATCAACTCGAGGCTTTCCTTCTCCTGTATAATTAAAATACAGGTAGAGAAGGAGACCGCACTAGTAAGACTCAGAACTTTCTGTTCCAATGCCAAGCAACAAAGTGATACCGGGCCATCTAAATGATCCGGATAACTTTAGGTAGTGACTGCGTAAATTACTCATAGAAAAGCCACATCCAATCAAGACATCGTGTCCCTCATCACAAACAGAAAATTAGGATATCAAGCTCATGCAAGAATTACGCCGAGAAACCTAAAATTGACATGACAAATCCAATTGACTTGAAATAGTCACGGCAGGGTTCCATCCTTCTTCCTTTTTTCATTGACAAATTGAGATCCCCACAAGAATAGCCAGCGTAAAAAAATGAAACTATAATCCCTCCCTCTGTTTTACATATGCACTTTTACGTATATCAGAACAGGTAACGACTAATAGGAACAGTCCCAATCGATTACCAGCATCGATGAAGGCATGGATTAACGACGGCTCAACCGTCCCTTCAACCCTTTGTAGAGGGCCTCGACCTGAGGTCGTCTACTTGAAGATTCTTCGGGGATGGTTTGGAGCATGCGTGTTCTTTTTTAAAGGTGTAGAGTCCCATCAAGTCGCTAAATAGTTTCCAAGCAAATTTCTTCCTTTTTATTTGATGATTTCCTCCTCTATTTTACAGAATATACATCTTTTATGTAAGCACCCCTTTTTTATTGATCAGATTATCAGTCTGGTCTAAAACAAAGCCAAGATCATTTGGCAAAAATCGATTATATTTGACTGAAAATCAGAAGTCTTAGATCCACACTATCCAAATATCAGAACATGAAATTTCCACACCAAGAGATCATCCTCCGATAGATCTTCGCCATGCTTTTGCAATTAACCACATCAAAAGGGATCACAAACTCCTTGCGTATCATCACCATCTGCACAAGATGGAAAAGATACTGACTATTTTCAATTTCAGTGCAATACACTAATTTGTGAAGCATAGAAAAGGAGTTACCATCATGAAGGAAATTGAGGAGAAATCATTTTCTTACCTGAAAGAACATGTCCAAACCAACCTCAGAATTGATGCGTTCTGCATGATGTATAACACTACTCTATAATCAAAGCCTCTGAAGACAAGCCGTATAAGCTTTCTCAACAACTATTGGGAGTCATTTCAAGAACACAAAAGGTTCTACCTTATGATTTCTGCTTATTCCATGAAGTATGAGAGATGTAATGGGTCTTCTAGCCTCTGGGAGTAAAAGTCTCTGTTTCTTCAATTGGCATTTCAGGATCACTCGCACGATGTTCTACGTCAGAAAAGGTAGTGGATTCGTTTAAAGAATGAGATTGATGGTTATGGTTATTTTCAAAGGATCAAAGCATTTGCTCCTAAAAGATCTAGCTAAGGATTTTCATGAGAAAGAAATTCTTTACGGCTTCTCTGATGCCGTGGGAATGGCCTGATATGTATTGGAAATTGGAAGAAGCGGACTTGATTTGGCACAGTGAATCATGGCTAGAATTTCACATGATAACACTATGCTTCGATTGATAATGTGTGTTTAGGGGTCATTGTCATCCATAATTGAATGGACTTTGGAAATTGGATGGGAAAAAAAAAATGGTCATTTTCATTTTCATGTAGCCAAATCATTGGTTGTTGGATACGAGGTATAACCTTGCAACAAAAAAGGAGCAAAATTCCCATGGGGGCTCTTGTGGCCTGTCCATTTGATATACAGGAAAAGCCAACTCCACGAATGTATTTCTTATGTTAACGTGTCAATATCCGCACGCCTTGTGCCCCCAATGGTACAATATATTTTTCTTGCCTTATACCCAACAATACCCTCTCTTTGCTTTATGTCCTAGGGATCCAACGTATGGACGAAACTTAAGATGAAAAATTTTAACGTCATGCTTAGGACAAATCATCCATGATTGAATGGACTTTGGAAATAGTACGAAAAAAATGGTCATTTTCATTTCCTTGTAGCCAACGGCAACATCAGCGTCTCTACATAATGATCGCTCCTTGGGGCAGCAGCATTAGCCTTTAGGACAGGAACAAAGCATAATACACTTGCCTGCCAACTCAGGTTCTCTCTCTCTCAAAGGTCAAATCCTACTCTCCGTTCTTTAAATCTCTCAATCAGAGGGCCAACACGCTACAACAGCTCACGCTTGACAACTTCAGAAAGAAACTTGTCATGAATGATCCATTCTTGGACAAGGGACCATGTTGGTTGCTTGTAAACGTTGTTAATGCACAAGTCGAGCCATATCAATAAGCAGGTTCTACCCAATTTCTGATTGTGGTCGCTCCTCGCTCTCACTCTTTCTCCAAGTTCTTTCACATTATTGGAACATGATGTCATGTTGAAATGTTCAACGTGCGCTTGACCACTTTCCTTCTCCTGTGTAATTAAAATACATATAGAGTACGAGACCACAGAGAAAGAGCTCTTAGTTCTAATGCCAAGCAACAACATTAAACTGTTGGGACATTTCATAACACAACTTTCTTGTACATCTGTGCAATGTGGAAGCATCTTCACAGACATCGCATGTGCACCTCTGTGTCATTTGTTTATTCAGAATCATAATAAACTATCAGCTGCTCTACAGTTTGGTAGGGATATATGACAATTGCAAAGCATAGGAATATACCTATGCCCATACAAAGCCATCTAAATGTTTCAGATAACTTGAGGAAGTGATTGCGTAAGTTACTACGAGAAAGTTACATCCAATAAAGACAGTCTCACTTATCACAAACAGAAATTTGGGATATCATGGGCAATTTTCAACGCAAGAACAGTTATGCAAAGAAACCTGAAACTGACAAGGCTAATATGATTGAGTTGAAATCGACATGGCATGCTTTCATCCTTCTGTTTTTCAAATAAGAAACCAAAAATATCATCATATAGACTGATATAAGAACAATTTTCACAGAAAAATGAATCGACAATCCCTTCCTCTGTTCTACATATGCATTTTAAGAGGCATCACTACCAAAACATAAAATAAAAAATAAAAAAGATAGAGAACAGGTGATGGCTGAATCGATCCTTAAGGTCAACATTCCCATCCATAAACTCACAAGCGATGGCTCAAATCTCATTCTGGACTGTTGGCTGTACGTTTGCCATTTAAAGTTATACCTGACCGATACAGTCCCAATTGATTACTAGTCTCCACAAAAGCATGGATTAAAGACGGCTCAACCATCCCTACAACCCTTTGTCAAGGGCCTCAACTTGAGGCCGTCTAATTGGAGATTCAAGGTCTCTGGGGGCGACTAGGAGCACGCCTGTTCTGTTTTAAGGGTGTAGAGACACATCATGCCTCTAAGTAGTCTCCCTGCAAATTTCTTCCATCTTGTCTGTTGATTTCCTCTTCTATATTTCAGATCATATACATCATTCATGTTAACCCCATATTTTTCATCTGTCAAATTATCAATCTCATCTGCCCCAATCATTTAGCAACATATTGAAAATCAACTATGTTTGATTGAAAATCAGAAGCCCTAGATCTACACGAACCAAAAATCAGAACATCAAAATTTCCACATCCAAGATATAACATGATGAGAAAAAATTTAAGCTGTATTCTATACAATCATGTTAAAAATATAACCTCAACCTCTAATAGATCTCTGCCATGCTCTTGCAATTAACCGCATTGAAAGAAATCGTATTCTCCTTATGTATCATCACCACCTGCACAAGATAGAAAAAACACTGTGACTATCTTCACTTTCACTGCAATAAGACTAATTTTTGAAGCATAGAAAAAAAGTGAATGCTATGAATGAACAAGGAGAGATCATTTTCTTACATGAAAGAATATATGCAGACCAACCTCATAATACAATGTATAATACTGCTCTGCTATCAAAGACTCTGAAGACAAGCCTGATAAACTTTCTTAACTACTATTTCCCTCATGGGACCATCCTACACAACAATGATTAAAATCTTCATCAAAATATATGATCAAATCCCTCTGAAGAAAGGTGATTACACTCAAACAAACAGTAACATAGTCTTTGACAGGTGCAAAAAAAATTCCACACTCCCATAAGTACCAACGGGCCAATGAAAGCTAAAATCAAGCAATACTACCAGAAAAAGACATGAATCAATGAAAGCTAACCATCTCAATATGCATCAGCAGCTATTAGAACTTTGAGCCTCCCAATATGCAGAAGAGATATCAATGAAATTGCATCCTATCAGTATTTGCTTCCGTATCATATAACTGTATCACTCTTATCATTCATGGTAACCATCTGAGGAGTTTCAGATGGATAATGTGAGGTACCATTGTCACTGTGTTAGAAAAACTCCATAAGTTGGAGTAATTCTCCTCAAGACTATCCATCCGATTCTTGAGTGCAACATTTTATTCTCTAGTAGCTTGGAGCTCTTCCCTTGTCTCAGCTAGATTTGCTTGGACTTCAACCAATTTGCTTTCGGTCTCATTTAGTCCAGCCTCCACCACTCCCTTAGAAGAAGTTGGCAATCTCAATCTTCTCCCTTGTTTAGTCCTCACCCTCAGACCACGTCCACAGGTGAAATCATGTTATGGATTCCAAAGTACTCGTCTATTAATCCAATGTCTGAAGTTGAAGGATCCAACCAAACAACTTCAGGCATCTCATTCTCCATGCAATTTCATAGAAGCAAATTAATTTGAAAAGCATACAATGCATACAAAGAATGTTGCACCTACACATCATAACTTGGGAGGACATAAATATTTAGCTTGAGACTCTGGCTTTATGAGTTGACCCCCTCTTACGAATTTCGAAAAACATGCTAACTGTGCCAGGTGGACTCCCCTCCTCCCTCCCTAATATGATTTACCAAAAAAGCAATGAAACCATCTACATCAAGATAAAGAGCAAACTTCCCAATCTCTGAATACACTTGTTCTCAAGAAAAGAACATATAATTGTGCTACCAGTCCTTTACAGAGATAGATCCTTTGCACAAAATATTCACAAATTCTCAACTGTATAAATTACGGAGAAAGGTTATTTTGTCAGTTAATGCAGTGAAGTCACAACACAGCTGCGATATGAATGACTAATGAGACAAAATAACATACCAAAACATCTGATATGTCACAATTCACAACTGAGCTTGAAGCTTGAATATATAAAATTTTCTTAATTCGGTCTCTACTTGTGGACCCAAAGGATAAAAAAACCTTTCTTGGAATAGGAATTGCCAAAATAATACTTTTGCCTCTCTCCTCAATATAAAAACTAAACTCACTTCATTAGTTTTGTCACTCCTCTTGCTCCTATCCATTCTATATGATAGGTTGAAGTGATGTGCTATCAACCATAGAGGATCTTTTAGCAACCCTCTTTTTGTTTCAACTTACTTTTCTTTAGAGTGACATTATCCTTATTATTGATCGGTGATTGACAATTCAAATGGTCGCAAACATTTATACAGTATAATAGGGACAAGAAACTAAGAGCAGGTTAACTATTCTGTTCCCGGAAACAATTTATGCTTATAAATGATTCATTTTTATTCTATTCCCTAAACGAGTTTCTGAGCATTTAAATGTGTTTGATAACTATCTAAAATTTTTATTTCCGGGATAGAAATGCATTGAGTAAGATCTCAAATTCTTTTGTGGATCAAAATTTCTTTTAATTTTTTAAAAATTTTATTATATTTTTCTCTTTTTTTTTTTTTTTTCTTTCTTTTTTCCTTTTCCTCTTCTCCTTCTCCCTTTGGCCGGTTCTCAACCTTGGCCAGGCCAGCAATTGGTCAAACGAGGGCCGACGACCTCGTTGGAGTGCCACTGACCCCCGGGGAGGCCAAGCCTCCCCAGCAGCCATGGGAGCTCAGCCTTGCCCTGCCACTGGGGAGGCTTTGCCTCACCAAGGGCCGGCAAGGACGCTCCTACAAGGTCGTCAGCCCTTGCCTGGCTGCCAGGGAGGCTCGACCTCGTTGGGGGCCCGTAACACTCTAGCAAGGTCGTTGGCTTGGCCGAGGACAGCAACCAGCCAAAGGAAGAAGGAGAAGAAGAAAAGGAAAAAGGAAAAAGAAGGAGAGAAGAAAAAAAAGAAAATGAATTTGATTTTGGAGTAATTCCTGGGAACAAAGAAGCAACTTTTTTTTTCTATTTCTTGATTCTGTTCCAAATCTATTTCCAAGAACAAAAAAGTTACTTAATGGATTTTTTTTTTTTTTTGGGTTCCGGGGAATAAAAGAATAGAATCAGACACTGCTTGACTAATTATTAGACTTTTCTTGGAATAGGAATTGCCAAAAATAATCCTTTACTCCTCTCCTCAATATAATAACTAAACAAACTTCATTAGTTTTGTGACTCCTCTCGCTCCTACCTGTTCTATGTGATAGGTGGAAGTAATGTGCTATCAACCATGGAGGATTTTTTGGCAACCCTCTTTCTGTTTCAACTTACTTTTCTTTGAAGTGACATCATTCCTATTAATGATTGCTGATTTGATAATTCAAGTGGTCGCAGATGTTATACAGTATAATAGGGACAAGAAACTAAGAATGTCCTCATATTGAAGAAGGCTAAATTAAAAGGGTCCAGTGACTTCACAAATCGGTGCAAGATATCCTCCCAAAAGCACATATATTCATCACATCCTTATCCATGATCAAGGGCAAATAAATTAAACATGAGAACTACCTAATACTATCCACTGCTCCAAGCAACTAAAACAGCATTAATCAGAAAGAGGATTGAGTCAAATCCAGTAACAACATCAATAACTCTTGGTTATGGGCATGTAAAGTGGACACCAGAGAACTACTCTAGTTTGGAGAGGAGAGAAAGTGATTTCTGCATATAACCAAAATATATGTACAAAACGAGCGTAATCAATGGATCATCTGCATAACCAGATCTCAAAGCAAGTAAAGCTCATCGAACAAAGCTGAAAACTATAATCATAGATGTCTCCCAACAATTGCCCATATTGCATGTTCAAAATATTGAAAACCAATAGCATTTGAGCAATTGAAACAGATTCATCAAGGGAGACATTAATTGACTTGTCAAGAGATGAATATTGAAGGCAAGCATGAGAGAGAGAGAGAGAGAGAGAGAGAGAGAGAGAGAGAGAGAGAGGGAGGGAGGGAGGGAGGTGAAGAGTTGCAACGCCGGGCATCTGTGTTATGATGAAGAAGTGGAAGAAGATTATAAGTAGCACTTCATATTTGGTCAGTGAATTATCACCACTCAGGTATCAGAGTGGAGTCAATAAACAAAGAAGCATATCTTTAAATTATATGTACTTGACAATATTCCTCAAATTCAGCAGATATTATCAGTAAGATGTGAATGTCAAGAAAATAAACTCATTTCATGGCACCCAAAATAAAAACATAGCATACTAATTTCGACAGAATTTCATATGAAGAAAATAATCAACTCCCCTTCTAGGCTACTCCTACGGTTTAGATGAGCATCAGGCATGTAGTTTAAATTTCAATGGTAAAGAACATACAGCATCAATCTCTAGGATAACAGCTAACTTATCTGATCCAGGACAACTGTGAGTGCATCATTTATTTATCCACTCTAGCCAACCCAGTCTACAGTTCCATCAGCTTCTACAGTAGCAGATCCATTTATCAAACCCAAAAAAATATCATATCATGTGTGCCCTCATCCCATGTCAGGTCCTATCTTGGTTATGAGCATATTTTCATTAACCATGTGGAACTTATTTCCTGGTACTGTTAAGCATGATTTTATCTTCCTTTTTCAGTTTGTAATCATCTCCCAAAATTCTTTTGTCTCCATTGTAAGATTTCAAATATCCAGGTGTTCAAGCTTCAGTCCTGAGTGTGAAGCTGCTGTCTTAGTCGTTGCCTCGACAGAGGATCTATAAACCTGTTGGTATGAACTACAAATAAGTACTTAAACAAGAAAAATGCATCATTGATGTTCTCTCAACAGCTCTAATGGTATTGAATTACGTTGAAATGAACACTAAAGAACATTACACAATATGACTTGGGGATATCCATTATTGTACTTTCTACAGCGAAGGAACTTCTTTTGACTCTTTCTTGACATTGTAGCAATAATACTCCCCTTCATAATATTAAGCATAGTCTGAGAAGAGAGATTCAATTCGGGCACTAAAAGTTGTTTGCAGTACAGATCTGCGACAACTTCTTGTCATATGGCATCTCAACAAGAGAGTGTCTAGATAAGATGGTTAAGCAGAACTTGGTGAATAAATATTCAGAAAGGACGAATTTGTTCATCATCAACAAATTTGCCTGGCGATTCAGTTCCAGGAAATAAGTCGTGATAATTTAGTTGCCTATTCTATATAGTAGATATAAAAAGGACATGTCTTACACACAACCGAAGAAAAGACACACTAAAGGATTACACTTTGTGAAGTAACAAATCCAACCAAATAATTCACAATTGTTTAACTATACATATGTTTTACCCATAAACTTGTTTGCAATAGCTTTTATCCAGGCTCTGTCTTTGTCACTATAAGCATAACTCATGCTTGAGACCAGAACAACAAACCCTTCATTTCTCCCCATCTCGCATACCTCTTGATCTGAAACTTGAAGCAGTGGCTCCACCAACAGTGAGCGTGTCCCATTTGGTAACAATTCCCCAAATCCAAAATCTGCAGTTTTGATGAAAACTTCAGTTATTGAAAAACAACAGTAAAGAGATTTATTTTTTTATTTCCCCAGAACAATTGAACCACTCATGCTTACTTCTAAGATTAAAAAAAAACAGAACTATTTCACTGCATTAGTGTGAGAAATATACTCTAGGTGCTTGCATGCTCTTAGCTTCTTCCACATACTTAGCGGAACAAAAAGAAACTTGATGTTCATACAAAGGACTGTTTGCTCGATCAAGCATTTTCCCTTGAAGAGAAATGGGACACGACATTAAAGGAACTGTCAATAGATTTTCTTATACCAGGACTCTGAGTGAAATAGAGTGTATCCTTCAAATCAGAGAGGCCAATTTTCTGTATCTGTTCCACAAACCAATCAAGGACATGAGCTTTAGATGCATCATCCGGTGTTCTCCAATAGCCCCGTATGCATAGCTCACCTTTAATCGATATTAACTGTGGCAAGACAAAAGGATAAAACGTGTGAGATTTGTAACCTCCATAAGGAAAGTAATAAGCAAGCACTGATTGAGGTTTCTCATGCTGGCTGTGTGACAATTTACCATGCAGCTCACTTTAGCTCTTAGTAACCACATACCACAGCAGTAGTATTTGTATTGCGCAACAGCACATATGTTGCCCAAGCCAAGTTCTCCTTCAATGTATCAGACAGACTTTCTGACATGATGAAGAGCTGCTCATTGCCTTCGGGCAACGTTACTTGAGTCACTGGACCAGCACCCTGGCAAATCGTTACTGCCACTCTCAGAAAGATATGATATCCAGCCTAAACAATATGATATCCAGCCTAAACAAAATATAGTACCCACATCTAGAAGATAATCCAGGACAAGAAAGATGTGCAATATCCAAAGGCTAAACATATATTGCAACGGACGCCAAGCACCCATGAACCTTGCAAAAACCAACGAATAGCCTCATAAAGGGAAAAATGCAAAGGAACCCACCACTTTGCGCCACAAATTAGCTCGCTCAAATAGCATTCTAACTCAGCCGATAACACCAACAAGGTTAAGAAACATACATCATTAACCAAAAACAGCAAAAAACTTACCGGAAGAAATTTTCCAAGATAAGGGAGTATAATGGAGAATGCAGCCAAAGAAAGACCCAGAACCTCTGTCCTCTGAACAGAAACACGAAAACAAAAGCTCAAATTTCAGATCAATCCACGAAATCTGTGCAATCAAAGTAATTACAGCCTCAGAAAAGACTACAACCAGCTGAGCCGAGGTTATATTGGCGAGATCTGACCCCACAAAGTGATTCAACAGCAAGAGCGAACCAAACCCATACCCTATCCATCTGGGCAAGTACGACTCGTCCAATCCAGGTATGCCTGCAACAATATCCATCGAAAACGCCCGCTAAAAATCGAATTTTTTGCTTCTATGCATCATGGGCATTACCCAAAAGTGATGGCATATTCAATTCGGGAAGAGAGAGAGAGAGAGAGAGAAGAGAGTTAGTGATGCTACCAAAAGTGAAACGAAGGACCGAGAGGTTGAGCTGTCGCTCGTCGCCGGCGGTTTCGGAGCCGCCGCCGCCGCCGAGGCGAGCAGAAATTCGTGACCGTTCGGCATTTCTTTTGGCGCGAAATGGATTCAAAGCGAAGACGGCGCTCGTTCCTCTCCCTTCGTGCTTCCGCAGCGTGCGTTCCCGAGAAAGATGGCTTCTGCCGCTGCAGCTGCAGCTGCAGCTGCTTCCTGTTTTGTACAAAAGCATCCCATCATATGAACTAGCCCCTCTCCGAGTTCAAATGAAAAGAACGCCTTACCGTTCGTCGAGGTCATTTCACTACATTTGCTGGCCGGGTACACAACACAATTTGCAAAACTGGAAAAGCCGACAAGAGAGATGGGGGAATTGAGAACAGTCACTTCGCTCACCGTCGTCGACGGTGGAGGATGACCTCGTCCTCTTCGTCGGCAGCAGAAGCAGCAGATGGGCACGCCCCGAGAGAAGATTGGCACTCATTTTCTGGGGTCCCTGCTTCAATCCCTGAAGACGGGCGGGGAAAGAAAGCGCATCAAATCACGCGCGAGTGTTGCGGCGAAGAAAGAAGACGGTCACGAGCGCGGGCCTGAAACGTGGGACGGATGGTCCGGTCCTGTTCTTATCCGCCGAAACAAACGTTCTTGACTCGACAATAACGACAGCATCGCGGCCGCCGGCTCGCTTCTCTGAAGACACGACCGATCCTCCGCTCGCTGCCAGAACTTCGCAAGCCCCACACGCTATGATGCTTCGTGTCAAGAACCGAATCGAAAATCGATCCGAACCATTTCATTTACATGCCTAACTAGATGAGCCGAAACTTCAAACTCATCTTTGCAACGACATTCATTACCTCCTCTAGCATCTCCAGAGGAGTAACAATGGGGTGATTCGAGTTCTTAGTCATCTGGTATAACGAGACCCACTATTATTTTCTTCATGTTTTCATTAGAATATTTGATTGTCCTATGATAAAAAAATAAATTCAAAATTCAAGATAAATCACATATTCCCATCCGGATATCTTATTGTTCAATTATAAACAATAAACTAAATCTACTAAGTTTTCTGAAGAACAAAACACATATGGACCAAATTGGACCGGAGCAGTTTTAGGAAATAGAAACCGAACCTACATTCTCAAAAAACCAAACGCTACCGATCGATTCAGTCCGATTCGGATAAATTCCAATTCACGTGGTCCGTTTTACACGCCCTTAAATAGGAAGATGACGTTCTGGGCCCCATCTTCGGCGCCCCAAGCTCCTTCGGTTTATACGGAGAGAGAGGCCCATGACGTTGGAACCGGGCCCCAGGCCCATTGCGTTGCGCCAAGAAGAGCGAGAAAAAGAGAAAGAAAAACAAAACACCGAGCTGCCCTTGCCCCCTTTGCCCCCTTTGCCCGATTTTCCATGACAGCAACGGGTCGGCCACACGAGGGGCTCTACCCATCCCCAACCCCCCACACAAAACCCCCCGCACGTGCGAACCCCCACGTGCCGACCACCCGAAGTCTCCATTCCTCCTCAACGCCGTGCGCGCTCCCATCTCTAGGAATATAGGGGGAGGCAATCATTGCACCTCCCATTAACTCCCTCCTATCCCCCACACACACCCAAAAAAAAAAATAAAAAGAAAAAAAGAAAAAAGAAAAATCGCATTACTTTATTTCACCTTTAATGCGTTTCTCTTTTTTCATGATTGACTGGAAAATTAAATTGCATATGGTTTTTTCTTCTTTTGGAGAATAGACTACTGACGATTGAAGTGTGACTTTTTTTTAAAAAAAATTCCTTCAGTATATGATGGATGGTGAGGAGCACCTGTTTCTGTTTTTTTTTCTATTTGACTTCACCTTGTTGGAAATTATGAACAGGAACCTTCTAACCGGAAAGAAAAAAAAAATGGTAAATTAAACTAGGCCTCTTCTTATTGCTTAGAAATTCCACTCAATTATTTCCTACGAATCTAAAGTTACATTTTAAAGTACGAGTGCATTTCTTTTATCGTGAGTGGATTTTTATTGATTCATCCGTTTTTGGTAATCAAGGCACGAAAATGAGGAAAGCAAATTCAAGGAAACCCACCCTAGATCTAAAATGAAATCCTAAAACAGGCAAGTACATGAGAACTTTATCAATTTCCATGCCCAATTTCGCTGATTCCATGAGAAGTGTAACTATTCTAGTTGCATCAATGAGTGCCTTAATATTACTCGTATTATTAATAAAAAATTATTTCAACTTTTAAAGTATTTATTACACACATCACAAAAGCAATGCCACAGATGAATGTAGATTCAACAAGTATATGATTATTTATCTATAATAACATATATTTCTGCTATCCTTGAAAATGATGGTTGTGTTTGTCTAGGCTTCACTAAATGCAAATTCGATTTTTCTCATAAATTCAAACATGAATTCATATTCTAATGGGTAATTTGATTATTGACTTCCGCATGTTTTATGGATCTTTCATCCCGGTGACAACTAGACCACATTTTTAGGCCACAAGAAAAAAAAGAAAAAAGGGACAAAACCCTGGAATATTCATATATTTTCTGTCGAATTTTGACCGGTTTAAGACTTCCCAAAGAAGTAACAAAAGAAGGAAATGGGTCATTTTCCTGATGCTAAATCTCTTGCCCAAAGGAGCCGGCCGAAGAAATTAAAAAAAACTCTCTTCGCCTAGCGATCGCACGGCTCAGGTAAAATGAGCGCGGCCGCAGGCGATCCCCGCCCTCCCCGAGGCCTACTGGCTACGCCGGTAGCCAGTAGCTAGCCCCCCTCCCCAACCTCCAACCCTCGCGGTCCAGATTAGGCAACTCTCGGATCGCCCAACCGGATCCCGCCACGTCGCCCCCGCGCCCCCGCGTCGCCACCGCGAGATCCGCCACCGACTCCCGCTGGCCCGCCCCATCGCGCGACGCGTGTCCACCGGTGGGGGTGGTGGAACCCGGTGCAGCCGGTCGCGGGGGGGTGCGGGCGACGCCGCGCGAGCGGGGTGCAGCCGGTGGCGCCGGTCGCCCCCTCGCCAATTCCCGCTAGGCGTATATAAATCCATCTCTTTAATCTCTCTCGTCCTCTTCCTGCCTCTCTCTCTCTCTCTCTCCTCCGCTTTCGATTCTCGCAGCTCCTCCTCCTCCCCGATTGCAGCGTCCCCCCACCCTCCCCCGGACGTCCCCGGTCGCCGTCGATCGAAGCCGGGAGTGTTGTTGCCGCCCGTCGGCCCGTGATCTCGCGGTCAGTATTCGCAATTTCTTTCTTTTTTTGTGCGCGATTGTCGTTTGATTCTGTCTCGCGGGCTAGCGGTGTCAGTGGGCTGGGTAGTGTTCAGTGGCGCTCCCTTCGATTGCTCGCGATTCGCGTCGGCGGGTTCCCCTTCGGGCGTCCGATTGTCGAGATTTCGCGTCACTGTTCGTGCCTTTTTCTTCCTCGATCGGGTTTCGGGTTTCTGGTGGGTCGGTCTCATTTGGTGTCTGGCGATCTCTGGTCAGGCGGTGATTTCTTCTTTTCTCTTCCCTCCCTTTTCGCTGTTCTAATTAGCTTAAGTTCGGGTCTTGCTGGGGGTGCAATTGCTTTTTAGGGGACGAGGGGGTGTTTAGGTTATTGGAAATTTGGGGACTTTTTGGGTCGTGGGTTGTCGTTGCCGTCACTGAGCTGCGCAGCTCGTGATTAGGGTTTGTCGGCCTGATTGGGGTGGGAGGATTTTCTGTCCGAGCGGTTCTTGGGGAGTGCTCCGAGTTCGGTGAGGTCCTCTGGGTTCTGTTTTGATGAATTGCTTGATTAAGGAAGTTCCTCACTTTTGCGTCTCTCTCTATTCCTTTGTTTTTGCCGGACTTCTTTGCTGCTGCTGTTCAATTCTCTTAGAATATACGTGTAGAGCCCCGGAAGCTGGTTATATCGTGCAAAGCTGAACACTTTTTTTTGTCTTATAATGACGTTCTATAAATTCGTTTCGCCGTTTTCACTCACTGGAGATGTTTTCGATACAGAACTGTGGACAGTTTTTGCATGCTGCGTTGGTCTCTGCATCATTTGTGTCCCATGTTCTGCTTGTGATCCACTGGTTGGAGTCTGTTACTCATGTGAATCGAGGAAGTCTGAGTGAAGATAGCTTTATACGGAGAGTAGATAATCAGGCCTGGCTCTGGATAGCTACTTAGACTCCGTTCACCAAGGGGCAACACCCCCTATGGTCCCATTACGAGCAACTGGAGGCTTGACCCAGTCTTCCTCAAGTTCAGGAATATATTATCAAGGGGATGGACAGTCCCATACTGTAGTTAATTCTCACTTGAGCTCTTCATTCGGTAACTCCTCTAATTCGGTACCTGGAACTGGGCGCTCTACTCTAGGAACAGTTTCAGGGGACATGAACAATGTAGTTTTGAACAGCGTGGCAAACTCAGGACCAAGTGTTGGGGCAAGCTCTTTGGTTACAGATGCTAATTCTGCACTCTCAGGAGGGCCACATTTGCAGAGAAGTGCAAGTATCAATACGGATTCATATATGCGTTTGCCAGCATCACCAATGTCTTTTTCTTCGAATAACGTCAGTCTATCAGCTTCATCAGTTATGGATGCATCCTCTGTAGCTCAGCAGAACCCTCACCAAGAACAGACACCCCCAGTTCAACAGAATCAACAGCAGCAACAAGGGGCTTCTACTGCTACATCGTTACCTGCATCACAAACTGGGCAAGTGTTGCTGCCCATGGGTCCAAGAATTCCTGGATCTTTCATTCAGGACCCAAATAACCTATCTCATCAGGTGCAGAAGAAACCGCGTTTGGACATTAAGCAAGAAGACATAATCCAGCATCAGGTCTTACATCAACTGTTGCAGAGACAGGATGCCATGCAGTTACAAGGTCGTAATCCTCAGTTCCAAGCTTTACTGCAGCAGCAAAGACTACGACAACAGCAGCAATTGCTACAATCAATGCCACATATGCAGAGGGCGCATTTGCAGCAGCAACAGCAGCAGCAGCAGCAGCAGCAGCAGCAACTTCAGTTGAGGCAGCAACTGCAGCAACAGGGCATTCAATCAATAAATGCCTTCAAGCGCCCCTATGATAGTGGTGTATGTGCTCGTCGGTTGATGCAATATCTTTATCATCAGCGACAACAGACTCCAGTAAGTAGGAAGTCTAGACTGAAAACCTCACTTTCCCTTAGACACATCCTTCATTTCACTTCTCTCTCTAAATGCAATTTTTCTTTCTGAAGAACTGAAGAACTCTTTAAATCTTATCAGTTAAATCGTTACTTGAGCCAATTTCGCCTTTACTTTTTACAGGTTAATGCTATTGCCTATTGGAGGAAGTTTGTGGCAGAATATTATTCACCTCGAGCAAAGAAAAGGTGGTGCTTGTCATTATACGACAATGTTGGACAACATGCACTCGGTGTTTTTCCACAGGCTGCTATGGTTGGTTCTATTATGCTCTCGTGTTTACTCCACCTTTCCATTGAACTGAAGCCCCTAAATGTTCTGGATGGACTGATCGGTTTGGTCTACCAATTTTTATGTGGACTGATGGTCTTTTCTTTTTTTCTTTTTTTTTCCTCTCTGTATCCTTTCTTTGTCAGGATGCATGGCACTGCGACATTTGTGGTTCCAAGTCTGGAAGGGGATTTGGTAAGAGATAGCGACTAATTAAGTCTACTGATTTATACCTGGAAATTTTCTCTTCACTGCAATTGAATCTTGATAGTTGTGTCTCTCTAGTTGCAAATTCGGATAATAAGACTTCCCAATCTACTTGATTATCTGATGCCATGTATCTGTTCAAACCCATAGTGGCTGTGGATATTACTATATCTTGATGTTCTCTGAATTGGCTCTTTTGGCAAATATGATTTGGAGTTATCCATTTGGATGAGGGATGTCGTTTACCTAGGGATCACTTTGCACTTCTGTAATCTGACATGCTTCAGAAAATTGCTAAATCTCATAGTATAGCATGTTACAAGTTCTGAGCTGGTACAATTGTTCAATTAAATCAGGAGTCAATAGGAGTGGAATCTGGCTATCTAGTTGAGATCTTTCTTCTTTACCTTGACTCAAGCTAATTACTTGACATGTGCTCAAATCTGCTGAAAGAATACTGGACGTCCTTTTTTGTTGACTGGGTTCGTGAATATATCTGCACATTTTAATGAACTCCCAAGTCGCCAAAAGAATTGGGCAAACGCGCTTAGTGGCTTCTTGCTTGGGATGAATTGCTCTCGAATATGCAGCTTGTATTTTTTAGTACTCCTTGGAGCAATCCCCCCTCACTGGGGTATTTTGATTGTTAATAACTATTTCTCTTTTTGCGGTTTTGACAGAGGCCACTTTTGAAGTACTACCTAGGCTTAACGAAATCAAATTTGGCAGTGGTGTCCTTGATGAGCTTCTTTTCCTGGACATGCCTAAAGAAGTCAGGTTTCCCTCAGGGATAATGGTTTTAGAGTATGGAAAAGCTGTTCAGGAGAGTGTGTATGAGCAACTTCGTGTTGTACGTGAGGGTCAGCTTCGTATAACATTCGCCAATGATCTCAAGGTTATTTACCAATATACTTTCATAAAGACATTCTCATCAATGCTCTATATCTGTGAAGGTTTTTGCTAAGTTTTGGTGTTGATCAGATACTGTCGTGGGAATTCTGTGCTCGTCGTCATGAAGAACTTCTTCCTCGGCGCTTGGTTGCCCCACAGGTACCAACCTTGGTTTCGACGATTATGACATGCTATTAGCAGGAGTCAGCGCCCCACATTCTGCAATATTAGAACAAAAGACCTTGTTTATTGACCAAGTTGTCCATGGATCTCTTAATGATGTTCTGAGCCTTTTCCTACTGTGGGTGTATGATGTTACAATCTGATTGGTTACCCAACTGGTTGGACAATGAATAATTGCCATTTGTTTGTTTCCTTGCTGTTCCTTTCCTGAAATCTATAACCTTATACGTTTTCTGCAGGTAAATCAGTTGGTCCAGGTTGCACAAAAGTGTCAAAGCACGATTGCGGAGAGTGGAGCTGATGGGGTCTCCCAACAGGATCTACAAACAAACAGTAACATGTAAGTTCATCAAATTGGTGGCTTTTCTAACAATTTGTTCCAATCCTTTTGTTTCGTTTTTGCATCAAAGGCTGTTACTGGCAAGAAGCCAAGATACATCTATCTTTCTTGGCGATACATATGCATGTTAAGATGGTGTCCCAGTAGCTATGTTCCTTTTTCCCAGTTAAGTGATGGAAAAAGAGGAAAAACAGAGAAGAGAAGGAAAGAGAGAAAAAAGAAGGGGGAAGAAGAGAGGGGGGTGGGTTTTAAAAAGGTTGTCCGGAGTTTGATGCGTTGGCTGTGTCCTCTTACCTGTTTTTATGGTTGTATGACCAGTTTCACAGCCTCATTGCATGTTCAGTGGTTAATTAAAGATGAGTTCTTAATAGAGATATGACTGCTGGCATGGTATTTCTCTTGCTTACTGCAGCGTGTGAGTATGCAATTTTTGTTGTAAACTATTTTCTTAATAAAAGATCTTGTCGGGAAGAGGGCACTGGTTGGGGCTATATTGCACATACTGAATGGATGGCTAATCCCCTTCTTTCGCCTATGCATAGATCTAGTGCATTGTTTTGTGCTTCTATTTTGGTCCATGCAGCTTTCTGGATGGCAGATATTGATCTTGTTCCTTCTCCTTTTAGGGTCCTGACAGCTGGGCGTCAGCTTGCCAAAAGTCTGGAGTTGCAGTCGCTCAATGACCTTGGATTTTCCAAAAGATATGTGCGGTGTTTACAGGTAAGCTGTCTCATGGTGTATGATGGTAGCTGATGCTAGGATTTCTTTGTTCTTAATGCTTCCACTCCAACTGCAGATCTCTGAGGTTGTCAACAGCATGAAGGATCTCATAGATTTCTGTCGGGAGAGCAAAGTTGGCCCTGTTGGTAATATACTTGTTCCTTCCTTTTTTGTTCGGGGGGGTATTTATGTTGCGGTAGCGTTGACAAATATAATGTCTTTAAGTGTCTTCTCCTTTTTCCCTTGAGGCTGCCACTCTTTTTCTGAACAATCGGATGGTAACCATTTTATATGTATTGGTGCAGAGGGTTTGAAAAGTTTCACTCAACAGGCCTCAGCTGCAAAACTACAGATGCAGAAAATGCAAGAGATGCAGCATATAGCAAATGTTCAGGGTCTGCCAACTGATCGCAACACATTGAATAAGTTGATGGCTTTAAATCCTAATATTAACAATCACATGGGTAATAACCAGCACATGGGCAATCGCGGAGCCTTAAGTGGTTCTGCACAAGCTGCCATAGCTCTGACTAGTTACCAAAACATACTAATGCGGCAGAACTCCATGAATACAAGCTCCAACTCCCTTCAACAGGAGGTGCTAATGCGGCAGAACTCCATGAATACAAGCTCCAACTCCCTTCAACACGAGGCGCTAATGCGGCAGAACTCCATGAATACAAGCTCCAACTCCCTTCAACAAGAGGCCTCTTCTTGCAACCAGAACCCACCTTCTACGTTTCAAGGGTCTGCTGTTTTATCTGGATCCATGCAGAAATTACCTGTCAGTGGCTACTCAAGCCCTCATCTCACTCCACAGCAACCCCAGCCGTTGCAGCAGCGCTCGGGGAGTGCCAATAGTTTACTCTCACCAAACCATCCACAGTCGTCCCAAGGCAACCAAGCTCTCGAGCAGCACCAGATGATTCAGCAGCTGTTTCAGGAGATGTCTAACAACAACAGTTCTGGTCAGAATGCAAATGGAAATGTGGCGAAAAGTGGCATGGGATATGGGAGTAATAATGCAGCACTGCAAGCAGCTGCATCTAATGTGTCAGGAGGTGCTGCAGGGCCGGCTCCAAGTAGGAGCAACAGCTTCAAAGCTGCTTCGAACAGTGAGTCCTCTGCAGCTGGGGGGAATGATGGTTTCAACCAGAAAGGGCCTGATATGTCTCAGGGTCTCCATATGCAAGATGATATTGTTCAGGATATAGCCCAAGAGTTCACGGATGGCGTGTTTTTCAACACCGATCTTGATGCCTTTGGATGGAAGGCATGAGCGCGAGACTAACATGATATAAGGCGCAATCTCCATTGGCAAAGTGTGTACCTTTTGTACAGGATATTGAAATAGGTGCTCCTTATCTTAATTCTTTTTTTTTTTCTTTGGCATCTCTTCTTATTTAACTTTATTAATTGTGGAATTTGCTGTGACTTGACAAACTCGTTGCAGTAGGCACTTAGCAATCTTTTCAGAAGGGTTTCTTGTTTTCAAGTGATGCAAGTGTAATCTAGTGAACACAATCTTGAGAAAGGACTGCTTTGTTTTCGTTCCCAACTTATCTCACCTAATATAGGGTGTGGTTGGGTCTTGGCACTTCAACTTATGACAGCCAATTATGATAATTGTCGCCTGATTTAGTGGCCTATTTGGTCGAGACATGATTTTAACTAGACGTCTGCAGGTACTATCGATGGGCGGTCATCTTTTTACTTCCTTTATTTTCCTTATTTTCTTTTTCCCGCTTGTTCGGGCGGACATTTTAATGGTGAGGGTGGTCTAAATTTGCATTCGTAGCATCAGTGTGATGTTCTTTCATCGGGCAAGGTCCAGTGATGCACACTAACTGTATTTAATTAAGATCGATACAAATCTCAAGAAGTTAAAGCTGAGTGCTGGAAATGTGTTATAGATTGACTGCAATTGTGTTAGTTGCAACATAGAAGAAGATAACAATCACAATCTCCGGTAACACGGTACTCTTAGATAGGTCAAGGTCCTCAATCTGAAGTTACATGTGGTGTCCCTGCTTGAATTGCTCTGAATAAAAAAATCTCAGAAACGTTTTGAATACATTGTGTACGTGACTGGAGTGTTGTCAGATGTATATTCAATGAGAAAGAAAACAAATTGAACCGGTACTAATCAATTCCATGGCTATTACTTTCTCTGGTATGGAAACCTATGCATGCTGCGGATTACATGGGCATATCAGCACGCTGTCTACAGAGAGTCCGCCTTTGGTGTGCGTACAATCAATCTGGACCATTGAAAACTTGATCCCAATTGGCGTGTCCTGCTTCTCAACCACAAAGTCACCCACATGGTACTGGACCCAATCCCCTGGCCTATCCAAATAACATTCAGACACGATGCACTGACCGTTCGAAGTCGAAAGCTGGAATCGGACTGGTTTGATGTCCCAACCATGAACTTGATTGAGGTCGCATGTTCGCCGATGGAATCTTTTGACGGTTTTGCCCAGTTGGAGCCTGAAATGTAAGCTATATGTGCCTGGCGAGAGCTGGAACTCAAAATTCCCAACAACTTCGACCCACCACATCTGTTGAAGATACGCCACTGTGCTGAACCTGCTGATAATAGGAGAGCTATTATTTTTCAGTCACTTTCATCACGAAGAAGATATGAATGATTCTTTCCTTAAAATTTCCCCGTGAGAAAACGTTCTCAAATGGAGGGTATAGAATTTTGTCATGTTTTTTGGTTCAGACTCTTCTGTCTCCGTGGTGAAATTCAATGGACATCTCTTACTTTCCGAAATCTTCTCCGCACTCCCCATCAGATGGATGCTGGTTGACCTCTTATCCAGGAGGGTTGACCCCTCGTGAATAAGAAGTTGGCCCTCCCTCCTAGGATCTAGAAAGGGCTCCCCCCATATCGTTGATCGAAAAGGGATTGATCGTTCAAAAAGAAAGGAGTCGATCCCGCCATCTCTAGTTGGGTTATTTAAAGAAGATTTAGATAGATAAAACGCGTTCCTCAAATTTCACTGAAGTATTAAGCTGCTCTTGAAAACAAGAAATCCATTTTCTTTTCGTCTTTTCCTATAGATTAATCTTCATCACCTTCAATCTATGCTCGAGTTAGAGAACAGAAAAGGATAACCGACAACTGCCAGTGATGCTTGGAGAATTCTAGACCTTGGAAACAGAATTTTGTTTTCTTCTGGGTTCGATCCATAGTCTTGGGCCCAATCAACCCTTTCGCTGAACAGATTGAAAGTATGATGAAAGGAACTTGTTCCTTCCTTAGAAAGGTGAACTAAGCTCTTACGTTTATCTATAGTCAAACCACGAGACTTGAACAGAATCCAGGAGAAAGATGGCAAATTTGGATCACAAGGCACGCTACTCATCGTCATTTGAGTATTAAAGAAACAGAAATATCCCAAGCTTGAAGTAGTCTTCTTACTTGCCTAGCTATTATCTTTTATTCTTGTGTGCGAGACAAAACTTCCTCCAGTTACTGCCTCTGCGAATAAAGCTTTATCATATGCCGGCTGATTTGACTGTATTAAAGAAATAATTCTCATTTTAACTCAATGTGATTATCTAGCAAGAGCTTAATTTCGTTCATCATGAGCTTCGTTGATGATTTTCTGGGGAAGCCAACGAGGTTGGCCTTTTGAGATTTAGGACATCTTAAAAGGCTAAATGCAGCTACTAATTTAAACACCAATGTCATCTCCAATATCTAGTTAAATAGAAAGAGGAAAATGTCACATCGACGAAATAATGGCTCTCGGTGGAAGCGATCCCTATTTTTCATTTTTTTCATTTTTTTTTTTTTTTTTTTCATTTTGAAACAATCACAGCAGCCAAACCCTCCAACTCAGAGAAATAAGACAGGTGCATTTGGAGCACTTTACCTGGATTCATCGCTAGGAATACGGTTCCAATATCTCCGGTCATCAATCCCGGTTATCTTCAGCGCCTTTGATGAAACCGCCACACAGAGACTTCCGCTAATCTTATCCAACAAAGCTTCCTGCAAGTGAAATAATTCAAAACACAAACACACATGTCAGCGAGCACGAGCATCTCTCAACTTTCAGCAAAACACGCAGGCTCTAAATTCATATCTACTTTGTTTTTCTGCATATTGGTTTATGCGCAGATGGCACATGTAGGCATATGTAACATTGTATACGCATTAGAAATGATGGTGGGCGTGAACTGGTTTTGGTAATGGTCAACCCAACACTACCTTTGTGCCACCATCAAAGCAATTAGGTCTACACAATCTCGAGAAGATCTCCTTCTTTCCCATGCATCGTGGGTCTTCACCAAGAACTCTCTCAACCAGAAAATGATAATTGGGAGGTAGTTTCGACTCCCAAACGATATCGGCTGATGAAGCATCTCTGTAAGCTCTGTTCAAGCACGCGAATCGGCAAATATCCTGGGGATCCAAGAACTTGAGAATGGAGGTGATGCAACTCTCTGGCAAGTCCCCAAGACAGGTCCTTGAAGGTGAGACTGAACACCCTCCGGCCTCATTAAAAGGGCCAGATATTGCAGACCCCATGAGCACAATGAAAGCGATCACTCCACGAAATGATGGAAAGAAGAATCAAGAGGAAGTGGAGAAAAAAAGATGGTGAGAATTTACAGGTAGAGAAGGAGCTGGAGGAGGTGAGAGTTGAAGAAGGGCCAAGCAAGCGCAAGTTGAGTTTCCACCATCTTTTTTTTTTATGTCGAAGAAGAGTCTTTGGTCATTTAGAGAGAGATCAAGAAACAGAAAGGGTGTAAGAAAGAGCGAAATTGAGATCCGTTTAAAAGGGACGTGGACATGACCGTGCAAGAAATTTATTCACATGTTCCTTTCTTTGGCGATGGTACCTAGGTTATTGCTTCAATTCAATTTAATATTGGAGAACACAATCACACATCAAGAATAAGTGAGGCTCACATTAGTTCCCACGCAATTTTCCACCGTGCGATTCGGCTCGGCCCACAACATAATCCCCAAAGTCAGCCTAGTCCAATGTTTCTTTCACTTGTATATGATTACAGATGATTTTATATACCTCCACGCGATTGTTGATGTTTGGAGATTAGGTGGCGTGTGCGGATCTGGGATTCAAATTTGAATAGCGGTTGGCTTTATTGAGCCATACTTTTGTCCTGAGTTGATTTAGACAGAACAATAACTGTGTCCAAATAAGTGGTTGGTGTGAACCCCATCATGTAGGGGCTGGAGAAATGTACATGAGGTGCATGGACCAAGATGGAATTGGGTTTCACCTTATCATTATCGGATGGAGGAGACAACATGTATATAAGAATTTTTCAATTTTTTTATCATCTCATTTGTCTAGCACGAAATAAATTACATAAAAAGTACATCACGAGATTATCAACTGTTTCCATTTGAATAACCATCCAAGCTTTAATTAAGATGGTAACGAAAGCTACCGATAGATAAATCATTTGTACAAGACAATTACAATGATAAAGGGTGTTAGAATATATAAATATTAAACCACACTTATCAATCCATGGTGGGGCAGTGTGTGAGGCAACATCTTCCAAATCTAGATTGTTTGAGGGCGGCGGGTTTTTTGGTGGCAATATTGACTTTCTCAAAACAACATGCAAAATGTCGAGGATCGGAATGAAAATAGTAAGCGACCTATGTGGTTGGCTTGCAAAATAGTAATGAAGTGACACTACCTATTTGGCTAGCTTGGAAAGATAGTTACTGAGCGATGCAGTCTATGGACTGGCATCGAAAGAAAGCCTCTTCCATGAAAAAGGCTCGACTATGCCACACGGTCGATGTGAATAGCATCAAAACACCAATTATTGTTGGATGACTCGATTTAGTACTTTCTCAAAATATCTCTATTTGGATCTCTTGCTTTCGTATCAAGTGAGAATTTTGATAGAATTATTCTTAATTATTCTAAAAGTTTAAATAATTAGATACAATTGTGGTTTAATATTTATATATTTTAACAATGGAGCGAGATAGGACGTGCGGTGATTTCCCCCCACCTCTTAATTAATGTGAAATCCCCCTGCCACCATCCACAAACAATCCAGAATAACAATCATGATGATCTGCCCCCACATGGTCTGGCTTGCTAAGACAACTTCGTTTTGAGTACGGAGGATGTTTCTTCAATAGGACAATCATACTTGGCATGAACATGTGTTCTTCCCCCCTATACATATAAAGAATATTGAGGTTTAGACAGGCCCCTCGACCTTCAAAGGTGAATCACGTTGATTCCTAACCACGCTCCAGGAATTCAGACAAGACCTACGGCTCCTCCACAATTCCAGCCTTAATTGTACATATATTAAACTACTTTATTTGTTGCTTAATTGTAATCTTACATGTGGTGACCATCTTTGTCATCGACCTTAGCGCATGGAAGACAGCTAGATCATCGAATTATCCTGTCAAACCTAGAAATTTGTCTAGACAAGTTCACCTTCCGTAGAAGCCGCCGACTGAAAGTGTAAGAAATGCTTAAAAAGTTGTCCCCCTCCATTTAGTAAATGAGTATTCAACAATATATTTTCTTGTGTCCACTGTCCAGTGTCTTTCATTCTATATATATAAGGTTGAGGATGGTAAATCGGTGACGTGGCTTCTTGAGGAATTTGCAATGATTTTCTTTTTATATCTTTTTTTTTTCTCAATTCCACACTTTGCTTCCTGTCACCTTAATTACTTTCATTTTTTGGGAATATATGAAAAAATATATTAAGTAAAGTGGATTTAGACAATCGTGAAGTGATAAGACCTGCTCAGAATTCTTTTACTTGGTTTGATTTTTCTATTTCTAATTCACACTTTACTTATTACATTCCTGGTTATAATGAAACTATCAAACATCTTGCTATTTAAGAAAAGAAATTTTTGTATATTTCTTGAACTTTTTTTTTTTTTTGGTCAGTGTATATTTCTTGAACTTGAAGAGTGTAAAGTTATCTAAACTCTTGATCAGGATTCCAAAGGTTTGATTATTTTCCAATATCTCTTCAATTAATGCGATTGTACTCTTACCAGAAGTTCTTTGCCAACGCATGTTGCAACAAAATGATTTAAATAAAGTTGAATGAGGAGTGTGAATTCACATAGTTCAGGTGGTATTCTTAGAATCATGGGTTGACTTTTCCCTTGCAATTTCAAAAACTTGAGAAAGTATAATAACATTTTGTTCATGGTAAATCTGAATAGTCTATGGTGGAGCGACTTTTTATAGTTATGGGATAAAATTTTTCTATTTATCTTTTATTTTCACATCGGAAAGTGAAAATATACAATTAGTGATATTCCTTTTTCTTATGATGATTTTCCAGCTCAAGAATAAAGCTCAACTAGTCGATGAGGTAAATGATAATTGTTGTAATGGAAAGCCTGTAAGATAATAAATTTAACTTCAACTATAACTGCCACTTTCTCCTTTTTATTTGTGCACATTACGCTCTCACTTTTCGCACTATAAGAAAGTTACGTTACATTTATCTTATAATAATTTGATTTCTCACCTTACCTAAGTTCATCCATTTATGATCCTTCATCATGAACTTTGCCATAGATTTAATCATTTTTATGATCATATAGCGTACTTTTTGATAAATATTACTCTAATTAACATTACAGTTTGGCATTGTATATTACCAATACAATGCAATCATAAGATAAATCATTGAGTCATTTTCCAGTTTAGCTCTATCTCTAAAAGGGTTTCGTGAAGGACAACCTAAACGCTTCAACATTTAAAAAAGAAAAATTGCTTTCTAGAAAAATCAAAGGTCGTAGGTTCTCTACCTAGTGCCCATCGACTTACGTGGTCCGATTTCTGTCCACTCAGACAGTGGATTTAGTTTGTGTTATGAAGAGAGCACAAAGTTTTTGGTGGGGTTTAAACTGCCATGCGATTTCTCCTTTTGGCTAGTCAATTCTCACGTTCCACTTTCACGGCAATTCTTTAAGAAGAATCGACAATAAAATGTGGGAAAGTCAAGGAAAAACAAAGGAGAAAATAAGCCGATGACGAGGACCAATTATTGCCGAATCCATCCAGATCCACGCGGAACATCATAAACAATAGGGAAAAATACAGATCTTGCTGTCCCATAACCTTTATTTTTATACTTGGTCAGTTAAAAAAAGGTGCATTCAGTCAAAGGTCATGAAACACGTGAGGCGTACGCAGAGCTTCGCATCACCACATAACAAAACCCTAATTCGGCTCCAGGAGGATATGAGGCCCGATTTGATTTCTTGGTCTTTTCTCTTTAAGACTTTAGCGACCCAATCAGTAACCTTCACATGCTTAGGAAAAACGTACAAACCCAAGTGCGAAATGTTATCAAACAAATCATGTTGTCAAATTTTCCATTCATCCATCGAATCATGAAAAAACTCGATAACATCGAACTTTTACATACTTAAACTAGATTTTTGCTCATTAATGTTTAGATTCCCGCTGCTTCAATTCGACCAGGGATAGCATATACTACCAGTCTTGAGTTGAGTGAGTTCGATTCAATTTAGTATATTCTCTTTGGGCAAAATATAAATAAAGGATTTTCGATTTCAACTTGATTTGGGGGTCTCTATTTAAAATTGAGTTTTCAATTTGGAGGAACCCACAAGCCATAACAGGGCCATCAAGCAATGGCTGGGTCCATCAGCCAATGATATAATGGGCTAGAATTTCAAGACTGTGAAGTTGCTAAGATGAGAACGAACGTCATCTCCATGGCCTGAGCCCAGTGAGTTGACAGGACAGCGATTGGGCTACCGAAAAACCATATGATTGATGCCTTAATGGATGACAGTACCAGATCTCGTCCTAATCCAATGGAACTCCTTAAAATTTGTTAAAAAAAGGACAAAGTTCAGATGCTACGAACCATAGAAGAACCAGTCCAAGGAGAAAGCATCGGAGGAGGATGCATTAATCTTCACAATCAAGAGTCAACTTGATGGTCCGACTTCACTAGTTCTTATTCGATTGTTTATTATAGTCGTGATCCTCGAAATTTCGTACAAATTCACACTCCCATGTATGAGTCCAGTGGGGGAAGCTGATATACTGTCGAAAAGAATTGATGGTTTTTCGAATTATTCTTTTCAAAAGTTAATATGTTGACTAGGCCCAAGAAATGTGCATGGTCATGAAATTATGAAGATGTGATATACATATGCTAAAATCAACGATATAGAACAGTAATTGGATACATTCACTATTACTCCTTCCTTTGCTCCCTATAAACGCCCTTTAGCGGTAGAGTGGCTTTCGCATACAATATAGCTTTTATTTTCAATTTCACCATCATTCATGGCAGGACATGATAGTGTGAAAATGCTTGCACTAGTAAGTTTGTTGTTAATTTTAGACAATGTATGTGTATGCTTATTTAGAATTAGAAGCTCATCCTCCATTTGCTTCAAAGAAGAAAGAGATGCTTTGCTCCAACTCAGACAAAATCTCTCGGACACATCTCACCTCCTTACTTCTTGGAACAACAAAGATCATTCGGTGAACTGGAGTAAAGTGCGACCAAGAAAATGGACATGTCATCATACTTAATGTTGAAATGTTCCACATCTCCTGATTATGGAATTTATATGATCTTTATATATAAGTAATCTCCCTCACCTATTTTCCTGATTTATTTTGTGTTTCATCCAATCCATTCATTAAATTTTATGTGCCATTCCTAATCAGGCTTGCGAATGATTAGGAGTGTTAAAATCCTTCATCTCTTGAATATGGGGATTAAATAGGGAGCCCTCAGACCCACTACCTCTAAAGCGTCCATTTATCCTCTCCCTAATTGTTCATGGGGAGATATTGTTCCCCTTGCACTAGTAACCCTATTGCTAAATATAGGTATTTCACGTGCATGCTTACCTAGAAATTCAACGTCCATTCACATAGAGCATAAAAGAGAGCCTCTGCTCCAACTCAAATAAATCCTCTCAAAACCGTATCACTTGCTTTCTTTTTGAAAAAAGGTGGAGATAGGAAACGAGTAACTTATGATACAGTGTATGTCCATGTCATTGAGCTAGAATTGTTACTCAAACCTGTAATAGACACTAACAGTACTATTGTTGTTGGAACGAAGCTTTGCCTGGCTAATAAGTTGAGCTCTTCTTTGATTAACTTGAGATAATGGAATTACCTGGACTTAAGTGGGATCCATTTCAATCATGGAAGAGTACATGCATTCCTCGACTCAACAAAGCAATTGAGGTACCTCAATTTGTTATATCAAATCTTGCCAACCGAGTCTCACCAAATGGCGAGCCTGTGCATCTCACATAAGATGCACAAAAGATGCACGAGTTCACCGGCCATTGTAGATTTGGTCAATCAAAAAGCTAGGGACGTTGTTTGAAACTAAAGGGGTGCATGATAAACTTCAGTTTTTATTCCATAAACAATTTTTCTATTCCAGACTTGTTTCTAATATAGAAATCCGTTTGGTAAACTTATTTCATTTTTCTATTTCTGAAATAGATTTTTGTTCCACAAATAGGTTTGAAATAAAAATCAGAAGTAAAAATTTTATACTTTTCTATTTCTGAAACAGAAATTAGAAATAAAATTTTTCTCATCATTCGTCGCCGCCGCCACCACGGTCGCCGCCCCCACCGCCCCTGCCGGTCGCCGGTTTGCCGCCATCCGAAATGAATAAATTTTGTGTTATTATCAAAAAAATTTCTATTTTTGAAATAGAAATTTTGTGTCGTTATCAAGCGGGTATTTTTGCTCAAAAACTCATCTAGAAATAGAAATAGGAAAATCTATTTCTCTTCCAGAAATCAATTTCTGGCTAGAATGGTTATCATTCGCGCCCTAAGTTGGCCATTTTAAGATCTTACTTGAAATAAAGTATGCTCTAAACTCTCTTTTAGAAAATGGTATTACTTCAAATCATCATTTGAAACTTTCCCTACTATAATCGCTCAAGGTCGAGCCCAATAAGATGAAAGTAAAAATAATCTTTGAAACCTTAGAAGGGCCAAAGCCATCCCAAAGTCCGACCTCACTGAAAGGCCTACAGCCATCATCTTTGGCCAAACATGCCTATCGGGAGTTTTGGAGAATGATAGAACCTCCTAAACCTCCCCAATCGAGCACAATCAGTAAAGGTGGCCAATCTCGACATACTCAAAAAATATCAAGCACCTTAACTTGGATGGCCCTCGACGGGTCGGGTATATAGGTAGAAGTCATTACATTCTTGACCGGCAAGAGCAATATCATACATGAAGCCAAAACGTTGCTAGTTTCCATTTTTATAAGTACATTCTTACTTGAGCGTCGGAGGGTCTCTAAAAACACCGCTGCAAGGACTTCTCCGTCTGTGCTTACTGCTTGGTACCCGGCGAGGAGGGTCAGTCATTCGACCAAAAGATTCCGCACCCCTATACCTCAGTAGATTTCAGCTGCTTTACTTAGGGAAAGAACTAAAATGAGAAAGAAAAAGGAAATCTTTTTTCTTTTTTCTTTTTCTTCTACTTTTTGTGGTTGACCTAGATAATTATTTAATGTTGATCACATCCTACCCGGGTTCCCACTTGCTCGAGTAATGTAGCACACAGAAGGTGGCTAACCATTTAGTCAAAGGTCGCTGCAATTTTTTTTTTTTTTTTAAGTGTTGGTCAAGAAAGTAGTCACTGAAATACCCGAAGAAACATGCAACTGGACAATCGAGATCAGATCATCGAGTCAGTTAATGTTTTTTAGACAAGGTTATGCCTCATTCCAAGAAGTTCCCTCTATTCTTTTTTAAATCGTCTTTGTCCCCGGATGCTACGGTTCCTTGCTGTAATGGACCTATAAACTATAAGATTAGAGCCAACTCATTTATGAGGTCAAGATAAACCATTCAACATTCATGTACATTAAAGGTCCATGCTTTATGGGGAAGCAGCTGCCTCCCCAATGGTTCGTCCACATTGAATCAATTTTTTTAACTAGATTTGGTCAATTCAAGAATCCATGAACTTGAATGAGCTTATCGTATAACTTTCAAGATTCAAGGATTGGCCTATGTATACCAAATCCATATCGCCAAAATCCTCTTCAAGAAACTTGGGGGAAAAGGCAAAAGCCTCGCACGGAAACCCTAATTAAGAAACATAATCAGATGTCCATTACAATCATAAGTTTTTCAATATGGTCATTTTAGGGTTTTGCTTGCATAAATTATGCTTGGTTTGACTATGGTTTGATTCTCAAATCACGTCCACTGATGCGACTAATCAAGTGAATTGAGTTCGAAGTTTCATTGGCCCTATCAAATTGGATTGATTTATAGTTCGGATGATGCTGAATTTTGGTCAGCCTCGACATTGAACTTATAATAAACCGTAGGGATTATTCTTTTTATCCTTAAAAAGAATGACTATCACTCTTCCATCTAATGCACGCATTTATCTTATAAGGTCACTGGTTCACCAAGAGTTGACTTTAGAGTCAATTGAGATTGATGACCTTTCACTTTAAACGCACTTAAACAGAACATGACTTCTTAAAGTCTCAGTCCATTTGCAATTTATAAGTCTTCAGCCAGATATAGATTTCCAACGCATTAACATGCTAATCAACAAGACGTGATCAAAAGATTTTTTGGCGTTTGCCATCCAAGTCCCAAGTGTAAATTACTAGTCAGTAATAACTAATAACGAAAGAATAGGCCATCTTTTACTGGTTCACGGGGATCTAAAATACTTTCGAAAAATATACGTTAATATAAAGGGCAAGCACGACAAACCCACGTCTTGTTTCATACGTTTTGAAACATATTATTTATAATTATATATATTTATAAATTATTTATTCACGCCTGTCGTGTGTACATCTCAAACTTAGAGCTCATGGCTTCCATAAGACGAAAGCCCTTAGTTGGATATCGATATCGTATGGGAGATGGTGAATCACGTCAACCAAAAGAATTTTCTAATCGAGGATCCCCCTTTTTGGGAATTGGTGATCGGTGGACTTAATCCTCCGTTCACGGTACCGTTGATCGTAGCTCAACACGTGCTTATGTGGACCTATTTGTATACTCGTAGACTAGACGGTGATTCGAAACCCTAGAAAGTCCTTAAAACCCATGTAATTACCCAAAGTTTGAACTGTTTTGGCTAGCTGAATTTCGAGCTTTTGTGTGAGATGGACTAATTCCCTTAAAAAAATCTTAACTTTAAGTTCAATCTCAATTTCTATCTTAATTTTTTTATATTTAAAAAAATCATCAACTTCACTCTAGTCCTAAATTTTTCCTTGTTAACCCACCATAAAAAAAAATCATTACTAATTTCTTCAAAATCATTTGCATCAAATACCACTTAGAAGTTCATTATCAAAATCTATATAACAACAACAACAACAACAATGGCCTTCTAATGTTAATAATTTTGAAGAAATTAGAAGCACTTTTTGAACAGAGAGTTGACGAGGACAGATATGGGATTAGAGTGAAAGTTGGTAATTTTTTTTTTATAGATATAATAAATTTAGAGCAAAATTGGGATTGGAAGTAAAGTTGAGTTTCTTTCTTTTTTTTTCAGAACTAAGCCTATATAAATAGAATTTTGCAAGATATATAAAATTTTGGAATCAATTTAATAGAGGCAATCTGTACCCAGATTTCCTTTGCCTTATTTGGGTAAACACAACATCTGGAGTGTAAATCCGCCAGTAGTGCTTTTCCAAAATAACTAGAGATATCTTATAATGGATCCTTTTGAGCGCTCAAACTTAGGTCCATCCTAATTTTATTTCGGACTTAGTTCGACATTCAATTAAACATTATATCAATAGAATACCACGTTAGGTTAATTGATCCCGTGATCCAGCTTGATTCACGTGGTTTTGCTAACTCTGTTTTTTTTACCCCTCGGTGACTTTTTTCATGGTGCTCTGCTCACTCCCCCAAAGTGGTATTGCTCGCTTCATCGAGACGGAAACTAATTCTTTCTGTCGACCATCCTCCCGTGCACGCACGTGCGCACGCATTCGAAACGATTCATTCGGTTCCCAAATCATGTGCTAATTCTCCAATTATCATGACAATGAGACATGCTTAAATCCAGATGCATAAATTGTCAGCTAGAAAGCAATTCGCTCATAAATTATATGCGAAAATCCAAGTCTTTGTGGGATGGAAGAAGTTAGCTGTGTATGGCAAGACATGAGCATTTCAGCTTTTGTTTATTTCATAGTCCTTAAGAAAACGTTTTCCTCACTCTCTGACATTTGAATTACTGGGGAAAATGAGTTAACAGAAAAGCTTGCCGTAATCAATAGAAAACTTATATCTTCATAGAAATAATTTCCTCTTAAAAAAAAAAAAAATCTATATCTAGACTAGTCCTTGGTGCTTACATCAAAAACCTCGGTGCTTGGGGACTGGCACTTCGACGCCTAAGCCCAAGTCCTCTACAGCGAGGCTTGGCTCCATAGTGGTCGCCCTAGGACCCCGATAGCAATGCCCAGTACCTAGCTCCCACTCCCAAGTCATTAGCCCTTAGGCTCATTTACAAAGTTTGGACCCAAGTCCCTTGAGGCCAGGCTTGAAACCCCGGTGCTCGTACTTAAGTATTTGGCAGTAGTTCTCAAGAACTATGCTCCTACACTGAAGTCATTAGTGCCTGTACTTGGGTTTTCAATGGCTAGGCCTAAGAAACTCTAGCTCCTTTAACTAGGACCTTGGCACCTAGGTTTGAGACCCTGGTGGTTAGGCCTAAAGCCATGGCCTAGCCCTTGATGCACAAGCCAAGGTCCTCAACACCCAAGTCGAAGGCATTGGTAGCTAGGCCCTGGTCCCTCGAGGACATGTCCAAGACCTCAATGCCCATGCTTGAGTCCTTAATGGTTGTCCCTAATATCCTGGTGTTTGAGCCTAGCTAGGTCTCTTGTGGTTGGCTCCAAGACCTTAGCGCCCAAACCTAAGTACCCCAAGTCTAGGCCCTAGATTTGAGCACATGAGCTCGAGTTCCATAAGACAAAACTAAATAAATTATTAACAATCTAAAAAAGAAATTTATGTTTAAAAATTTAATTCGCTAATCTTTATCTAACATTTAGCGATATAGCATGTATAGCTCCTTATATCATGTGCATAGTACATGTTTTATTAGGAAAATAAAAGTAAGTTTTCTTTTCCAAGTAATCAAAATCAATTTCCAATTCATTTTCATATTTCAATCAAACATTCGAAAATATCAACAATTTTAGTTGCATTTGGTAACGCTTCTATTCCTAAGAATAATTTTTGATCAATCTTGATTCTTTTTTATTCTCGTTCTCAGGAACAATTTCTAAACATTTTAAACCGTTTGGTAACTCGTCCAAAATTTCAATTCCCACCTTAGAATTGCGTTTGGTACCATACTCAAAATTTTTACTCCAAATCATTTTTCTTTAATTTTTAAATAATTTTATTACTTTTTTTTCTTTTTTCTTTTTTTCATTTCTTTCTCCTATTCTTCTTCTTCAAGTGGTCGATCGTCAACCTTGGGATGACCGGTGACCAGCCAGATGAGGGCCAGCGACCTCACCAGAGCGTTGCCGGCCCTCATCGACCGAGCCTCACCAGGCCACCACAAGGTCAGTCTCGCTTGGAGGAGGAGGAGGACACGGCGAGGGGAGGCGAGAGTAGATGGAGAAGCAAGCCATCGTCATCATGCTACGGTTATAATCTGCTTCTGCTTCATGCAAATGGCAAGGGAAGCCCATAGGTTCTTTCTTCCATTATCGAAGCACTACCCTCGAAACCCTAATGGGCATCAGCTTCCCCACCATCGCCTTCCAGAACCCATCTTAGCACCGTGAAGCCCACCACCCCAGGCGAGGCCAACCTCACGGTGGCCAAGCGAGGTTGAGCCTCGCCGGCAGCTAAGCGGCCGCTCGCCCAACCATGGCTTGGCTGAGCCTCGGTAGGGCTAGCTGAGCCTCGTTGAGGCTAGGCTTGCCTTCGGCGAGCTCGCTAGACTGGTTGCCGGCGACCGGTGGCAGCAGACGGCAGACAGCAACAGACGACAGCGATAGTAGAGGCAGTAAAGGAAGAAGAAGAAAAGGGAATAAGAACAAGAAAAAAGAAAAATAAAAAGAGAAAATATGGGTTTGATTCTAGAATTATTCTCGGGAATAAAAAATTTGCCAAACACGATTATGTTCCAAAATTACTCCCGGGAGTAAAAGAATATAAATTGTTACTATATTGGCCGGTTACCAAACATAGCTTTATTGGATAATGTCATAATGACTTCTCGAGAAACAATTTTTTGAAAGTGTTAACACTTCAATGTAACGAATCTCTAGTAGACACCTTCCAACATGGAAGGGGAGGTGAGGGGTTCGAATTCCCACCTTCTCAGGGGATTGGGGTGGGGATAAGTAAGTTTCAGGAGTGGTTCGAATCCCCACCTTCTCAAGGGGTTGGGGTGGGGACAAGTAAGTTTCAGGAGTGGATTTCGATTTGCATGCCCTGTAGAAGGCAGAGCAACAGTTTGAGAGTAAGTATTAGAGTAGGAATAGAGTAGTACTGAAAAAAAAATAAAAAAAAATAATGAACGAAGTATTAAATTGTAGAAATTTTGTTGTGCCTCTTTGAGCACCGCTAAAGTTCAATACATTGACAACGCCGTTGTATAGCTAGATACATTCACCATGCCGAGAAGTTCTGGAGTCCATTAACAAGTCCGTTCTAATGCTCAGACCCATAGTTTCGATATTTTTCTATTAACTAACACTAATCCATATTATTAAGACTTAGAAGTTGATCTTTTTATATAAGTATTTGATCTCAACTGGTTCTGGTTTAATTAGCTGCTAATTGAGATTGTCAGAAAGGTCTAATATAGTAGTGGGACTCTACTCATGTGCACTGAAGTACATGCAGGGTACATTGTTTGACGCCCCCATCATCAATGCAGTGCGTATTTCTCCGGATAAGGACCGCCCCAAACATGCCATCCCGGAAACGCCACCGTCGGGCAAGGGACCACCGCCGCCGCAGGAAAGCCAGGCCATATTCTAGCGTCATTCCAGTCAGCTAATTAACTAAACCCGAGGTTCAAGTTAAAAATAGATCGGACAAATGATAGTCTCTTTTGATCGCAATTCATAAATCCCCAAAAAAAAAAAAAAATACACACACAAAAGATAGAATCAATTTCCTTTGATCTGATCGCGATTCATGAATCCAAAAAAAAAAAAAAGATAGAATCAATTTCCTTTGATCATGCCGTTTTATTTTCCTTTTTTTATTATATCGAACTCTATGAATTCTTACAAAACACTAAATAATGACAACTTAAAAATTCAGAGACGGCGTACAACTGTCATATAATTTGAAATTAAAAAGTTTATCAATCGAGAGAATAATAAAAATCCCATAAAAAAATAATATATGATGTAATTTTGGGCTCCCCTCGTACGCTGGAGTCCAGATAACGACAAGGCGCGGACGGTCTCCCCGTGCTGTACCTGGGACAGGGTCAACCGGGGGACAAACTCCAGGTGGGCCCCCACCACCGAAAATCTCACTTGCCAATCTGGAAATTAAAATAAAAAAAGAAAACCATATATTATATTACATAAATAAAGAAACAAATCGGGACGTACCCAATTGCCCTAATTTCCGAATATTTTAAATTCCCTACATAAAACCCCACCACTACCTTTTCTCTCTCTTTTCTAAACTTCCTCCTTTTAGAACCAGCCCCAGTCGCCCCGGAAATAAATATATATGATTACACATTATTCTCGACTCTATAAATCGGGCAAGAAATTTATATTTGTGACGTCAATTACCATGTATGACGCGATTTCTTTCCCTGTTTCGATGCGCACGAGCCGGCTTCCGTGTAATCCGACCTACGCCGATCTCCTTTTCTTTTACTTTTAATTTAACGAAGTTTAATGAAGATCCAAAAGTTGGAATTAAATTAATAAATTAGGTGCAAATCGCATCCGCTTCCCCACACGACCCACTTGTTCCCATAACCTGTTTCTCGTCAACCCTCCACCTTCCCTCCTTGCCTTTAAAACTCTCCCCACTCCCTTCACTCGAATCCTACTCTCCCCAACAAAAACCAAAACATCGCCGTCGCCGCCGCCGCCGCCGCCGACCACGGCTGACCCTGCAGGGCACCGCCGGCCGCCGCCGCCGCCTCCAATGGCTGGCCCCTACGCCCCCTACCACCCCACCGCCAAACCCGCCTCCGCCACCCCCTCGTACCTCACCATCAAAAACTCCAGCCTCTCCAAGGGGGTCTTCGTCCTCTTCCTCTGCATCATGTCCTACCTCCTCGGCATCTGGCAGCACGGCGGCCGCATCGCCCCGGCCGCCTTCTCCACCACCGCCACCGTCGCCACCGTCTCCTGCCCCTCCTCCCCCGCGAAGCGATCGTCGTCGTCCCCCGCCTCCGGCGGCGTCAGCCTCGACTTCGAATCCCACCACCGCCAGGATGACGTCGCGGACGCCGAGCTGGACGACCGCCCCAGGACGTACGCGGCGTGCGCGGCCAACTTCAGCGAGTACACGCCCTGCGAGGACGTGCAGAGGTCGCTCCGGTTCGACCGGAGCAGGCTGATATACCGGGAGCGGCACTGCCCGGACAAGACCGAGAAGGTGAAGTGCCGGGTGCCGGCCCCCCACGGGTACCGGATACCGTTCCGGTGGCCGGCGAGCAGGGACCTGGCGTGGTACGCCAACGTGCCCCACAAGGAGCTCACGGTGGAGAAGGCGGTGCAGAACTGGATCCAGTACCAGGGCGACCGCTTCCGCTTCCCCGGCGGCGGCACTATGTTCCCCCACGGCGCCTACGCCTACATCGACGACATCGGCGAGCTCATCAACCTCAAGGACGGGTCGATCCGGACCGCCATCGACACCGGCTGCGGGGTGAGTCTTTCCCGCCGTTCGACATACGCATTATCTCCCTTCAATCAATACACATTATAACGGAAATCATTTAATTATTTATTTGCTTTCGATCGAGTTGCCAAAGCAGGCGAAAAGCTATTGGATCGGTCAGGATTGCTCTTTGTTTTCTTTAATGGTCGTTAAAAAAGTTTTGGAATCCTAGGGTTTGACTGGCCCGGCTCGACTCGCCAAGTTGAATCTTTCATTGGAGGAATAGAATAGAAGAAGGTGGGACGTAAATATTTCTGGATGGCAAAAATTAATACCACGGTACACGCCTCGAGTCATAGGAATCATAAATTTTTAATCGCCGATTCGATTCCTTCTTTGAAAAGGAATCGAATCTTGATTTATAACGTTAGGATCCCGTTTAAGTCGCAATTAGTGGGGGCAACTTTCTGCCACATGCATGCGCCACTCTGCCAGTACCATGGGGATTGATGTTTTTAGGTCGGAAAAAATGGGTCGTCGCGTGAATTTTAATTGTTAGATTTTCAATGTTCATGGGTTAAATCGTCTTGTTCAAACGTAGGTGGCGAGCTGGGGAGCTTATCTCCTGTCCCGGAACGTGCTTACGATGTCTTTCGCGCCGAGGGACACGCACGAAGCTCAGGTGCAGTTCGCCCTCGAACGAGGAGTGCCAGCCCTGATCGGCGTCCTCGCATCGAAAAGGCTTCCCTATCCGTCTAGGGCGTTCGACATGGCCCATTGCTCTCGATGCCTCATTCCCTGGGCCGAATCCGGTAATCCTCGCGTGCTATATCTTCCTCGTAATCAGCTGAATGTATCGGAAGTGAGTCGAGCTGACGTAATTGACTATGCGATTGGTGCATGTGCGATAGGTGGAACGTATTTGATGGAAGTGGACAGAGTTCTGAGGCCGGGCGGGTACTGGATCCTGTCTGGTCCGCCGATCCGGTGGAGGAAGTACTGGCGGGGCTGGAATAGGACCCAAGACGACTTGAGGTCCGAGCAGAACTCGATCGAGAGGGTGGCCAGGAGCCTGTGCTGGACCAAGCTCATCGAGAAGGGCGACATCTCCGTCTGGCGAAAGCCGACCAACCATTTGCAATGCAAAGTGAACCGGTTCTGCCCGACCCAAGATCCAGATACAGCATGGTTCGTAGTCTGTTGACCTTTCGCTATTATTTATTCTGATTAACAATGAATGTTGAGTAAAATAAAATAATGCTCGATGTAATAGCACTGAGTTACTAGACGGGTTTGTTCCTTTCAGGTACACCAACATGGACACTTGCTTGACCCAGCTACCGGAAGTCTCCAGTGACGAGGAGGTCGCAGGCGGCCGGGTGGAGAAGTGGCCGGAGAGGCTCAATGCTGTCCCACCCAGGATCAGCGGCGGAACGGTGCCGGGCATCACGGCGGAGACCTTCCAAACCGATGTGGAGCTCTGGAAGCGGAGGGTCTCGTACTACAAGACGGTTAACAATCAACTGGGGCAGGCCGGGAGGTACCGGAACCTGCTGGACATGAATGCCCACTTGGGCGGCTTCGCGGCGGCACTCGTGAAGGACCCCGTCTGGGTCATGAACGTGGTCCCGGTGGAAGCACCGGTCAACACGCTCGGAGTCGTATACGAAAGAGGGCTCATCGGGACTTACCAGAGCTGGTAAATCCCGCAATTTGCCAACTCCTGTCCTCTTACCTCTTTTCGTTTCTGGGCAATGTCTTAAGTATTGTTGTCTCTTGAATCCTGGACCAGGTGCGAAGCCATGTCTACTTATCCTAGGACTTACGATTTCATTCATGCCGACTCGTTGTTCACCCTCTACAAGGAGAGGTATTTCTCCTCTCTGATCTATCCTCCGACCCTCTAATTTGATTAACGTAACCCGGTAGTTAATGCTTTGGATGGATGTATGTATGCATGAACAGGTGCGACGCAGACGACATATTGCTGGAGATGGACAGGATCCTGAGGCCGGAAGGGAGCGTGATCATACGGGACGACGTGGACGTGTTGGTGAAGTTGAAGAGGATGCTCGACGGGATGAACTACAACAGTCAAATCGTCGACCACGAGGATGGGCCCCTTGTGCGGCAGAAGCTCCTCTTCGCGGTCAAGTCCTACTGGACCGCCCCGTCAACTTCCAATCACCGCCGATCCTCCACTTCTTCTTAGGAACCTAATTAAGTCACTCTCCGTGTTTTCTTTTCTCTCTTCTTCTTTTTTTTTTTTTTTGGCTTTTTTCATGTTTTCAGCAATTCTTTCAAGATGAAAAGTTCCAGATAGATCCAGTTCCAACAAAACCTAACTCTTTGAAGGGGGCCAATTGGTTTAACACACATATTTGACAGATGAACTGGGTGCTATAGAGCCTTTAGGTCACTCTTCTTGGTTCGTTCTCACTTTTTTAGGGTTTCGAGTGATTTGTTACCTTTTGACCGCGCAATTTGGTTGTATGTAATCCCGATAACAATAATGTTCGTTGAAAATTGTTCATCTCCCTTCTTGCCCTTCGCCACGACACCATACTTCAGTTAATTCTGAATACAACAATGCCTTTGAAATTTGAAGTTTGTCTGCTGTGTTTTGTGTTCAAACAAGGTCGCAACGCATGTTTTGAGCCTATAAGTAAATTTGACTCTATATATGATCCTCTGGGGCACGAACGAGGGTCCTAGGTAAACACCGAACTCGACCCTAGAAATTTTGCCTATCAAAGCTGGCATGGATTCTCATGAATCGACTGGGATCTCGAGGTTTCTGCTTGCCGATGAGGCAGTTGAATCGTAATGGCAAGGGAAAACCTCGTGCATTGCCAAAAAAAAAAAAAAAAAAAAAGAAAAAAAAATTCATCACTTCATTCTGTGGACGATTCTTTTCGCTTTTAACTTTTATCTTATTTCAAGTGGATGACAAAACCAAAAAAAGCTTGTAGTAAAAAATAAGTTGCTGGATCGAGGGTTAGAATTTCATGGCTCCATTGGATTAAACCATGTGCAAAGTTTTCTTAAGATACACTAGTGCATGCATTCAGACGTACGTAAATTATCTATTTTGGTACCCTGCTTTGCATATGAGATATTTGAATTTTTAATTTGTTGGAGTACCACATAGACATATTTCTTTCCACACGAAATTGTTGATTATAAACTTCTTATCAATATTTAAATCTTGTGATTTTTACACCGAAAAATAGAATTGTCTGTGAGAGAAACTACAAGTGTTTGAGGGTGTCATAATCGTAAGAGTGATTTGTTATAATTCTATGTAGTTCGACTTTGATATAACCAAATTTCGCTCTACACTGGCCTATATGGACGTATTTCAGTGATCTAATCAAGTAATTACTGGTATTATCCTTTTCCTTTGTGCGTGAAATAATTCGACAGTCATCCCACAAGAATCAACAGCTAAACGCAGGCAACGCAGATGCAATGATCTCAAAACCCTAGCAAATTAGGTCGTTCATGCAAGGAAAAGAAACGCTCACCCACCCACAAGCTAGTATATATAAGGCTTAACTCATGCACCTACTACTCATATACACAACCACATCTGCTAACAAAGTGAAGTAGTAGTTTTCATCCCTCAGAAAACAGGTGATCATCGACCGACAATGGCGACAGTTCAGGCCATGCTGCTAATGATGTTCCTGGTGGCACTCGCAGCAGTCCAGCCCCAGGTGGGTGAGGTGCAAGCGCAGCAGAGCTGCCCGATCCAGATGGCTAGCCTGAATGTGTGTGGGCCGTTCGTGGTGCCTGGGATAAGCAGGGCGCCGAGCTCCGAGTGTTGCGGCGCACTCCAGGCAGTGGAGCACGACTGCCTCTGCAGCACTCTTAGGGTTGCCAACAGCCTTCCTTCGGCATGCCACCTCCCTCCCACCTCATGTGGTACGTCGTACTTTTAGTGTGTTCGATCACAACACTGTTCTTTTTTTCCAGTGACGGTGGACAGCATCTAATCCCTTCCAGATACTAATTGTGCAATTTACCATCTTAAGTTTTTCTTCGGTTTCATCTAAGATCGAATCCACGCATTAGAACGGAATCCCAGACAATATTTTCACATGAATTGGTATCATAAGAGAGATCTATGCAGTTCAGTAAAATCAAAACAAAGAAAACGGAAATTGAAAAGTTCTATTAGTCTCTTTTTTCCTCAAAATTGCAATGTTGTTGAACGTACATTTCGCCTTACCTTGTTTCTTTTGCCATTTTTGCAGATTGAAACTGATGCAGACCTCAATGACTGCTGATCCGCTGGCTAATGAGTTGAATAATATATTGAAAGCTAATGAGTTGAATAATATGATGAACTTCTTCCATTTCCTGTTTATCTTTGTTTGAAATTTCCCGGTGTGTTTCCTCTGAGAACTCAGCAGATGCCCTGTGGACCAGATATTGGATCACCTACACTTTCATGAAATAAAAGAATTCTTGTAATCGCTCTTGCAATTCTAATTACGTCTATGGCATGGCCTTTACAATATGACAAATTTTCACTCTTGCAGCTCTTCTATCTTCTATTCAAAAATTGACAGTGAACTATATGACCAAAAACAAAAAAAGATGGAGAAAACAAAAGCTAATGGATTAAGTGTGGTTTTATGAAGGGAATAAACGTGTTTGATGGATAACAACAATGATAGCACATAAGGGAAGATGTAAGTATTAGAAACTTCAAAAAATGTTATCAAAGTCAAAGATATATAAGGCCGTTTTTACATGGCTGGCATTTTTTTTTAACCTATCCATTCGGACGGTCAACAGTGAAACATATCCAAGCATCAAGACATTACAAAAACTGAAGTGTCTTCGGCGGCAGATTCATCTGCAGTAGATTGAACTGAACCACAGAATGGAATCTCTGGTGTGAAACAAAGATAAGGCGATAAGTATACCAAGTATCAATGGTCATTCCGAGAGTGATCTCCATGATGCTCTTTAAATATACGTTCCCGTTGTCTTGCTCGACCAGAAAGCCTCTGTCATTGCTGATGAAGATAAAAACTGTTTTGGGAAAGCATGTGAAATGCGAAAGTTACTTTCAAATGAATTTATGGAGATTGATATTCTATATTACTATATGACAAGTGAGATTGTTGAATTCTAGCTATGACTAGTCTGTTACGAAAGAAGGCAATCCACTTTGCAATTCGCAATCCCTATTTTGAGAAACTAATCAAGTATAATCATGTACACTTTCACATCATTTGCAAAGAATGCCGAGTCGAATTTAGGTATCCCTCATCTTTGCTAGGAAAAAGATCATTCTTGCTTAGCGAGGTGCTCAGTAACATCGCGGGCAAGTGTTCCCAAATTTCACGAACTGCTTTTATCAGTCTTTGATTTGTTTTAGAGCCTAGTTTCTTTAACCAATGTCTCAAACGCACTTACCTTGAATCTACTAGTGCAGGATTTGCAAGAGATCAATGATCAATTTTCTGAAATGGTGTAATGAATCAGTCCCTAAATAAACGAAAAATAACTTTGAAACCCATGAAGACGTCAGATTTGCCGAAAATGACCTCCAATGAATCTTCCAGTTTAGCCATGGCATAGCACTCATGACAAGTTTTCCTGTGCATTCCATACAATCCCCTCAACTCTACTGGATCAAAAGTCATGATCCATTCATCGAGAGGGACGTCCAAGCTCTTAGTTTTGGCACTTTCTTCCAGGATCCATTATGTAAATGTTGAAGAAATCCATCAACAACGGGGTCTGCATATGATGATTTTAATTAATTAATTTGATGGGTCTAAGTTGGCCCGTCCGCCCATGTTGGGCCTAAAAGCCCAGCCCACAAAAATTAGGGCTCATGGATGGAGCGATATGATGAAGGGGCATGTTTCCTATTTTGAGGGAACGTACAAAAGGGAGAAAGAGATGGAGAAAAGATACCTTTTGGCATTTTAACGTACGTCTCTTCCCTCTCTCCCTCAAAACACTCTCAAAACAAAAGGAACAGTAGGCAAAAAGGCAAAAAGGCGGCACCCATCTTTCCTCCAAGGCGAATTGGTGTCATCGGATCGAACAGGACCGGTTTTCTCTTCCTCATATTGGCGTCGGTATTTAATCTGTGGCTAACAAGGTACATTCGATTCTGTGATGTGCCTTAGGATCGGTGATACATGTGAATTTCCCAGGCTCGTCTTCCGCGCAAGTTTAGGGGTTCGATTTAGGGTCGAATCCGGTTTTTGGAGATCCGACACTCCCAACAGCATTAAAAAAAAAAAAAATCTCCGGATATGATGTGATTTTACTTGAGCTTAATTGCAGTCGTGAAGGAGATGGAGGGATTGCTGATTATAGTACGTTTTAAGCTTCCATCTAAAGATGAAGCCACACTTCAGAGCTTCAGTAATGGCTAACGTGCGTGATCAAAGCTTCCTTCATATCATCCAAAGCAATCAGTTCCTCGGAAGGAAAATGGAAAAACATTTGAGTTGCAAAGGAACTCTCATTTATTTCGTGGTTATAGGGAAAAGCGATCGAATACATAGTCCTCTCTAATGCTGACGCGAAGGGAGATGCCCTTCTTTATTCGCACTCCGTTTATCTTCAAGCTGCGTATTCACTTCTTGATAGCCCTCAGCTCTATATGCTGCGTCATTCATTAAACAGGAGAAAGAGATTATTTGCTGAGAAATGTTGCTCCATATCTTTGAACTAGCAAGAGAAACTTAGTAAAAATAACATACAGAAGAAAAGCCTATAATCTTCTTTTCTTTCTTTTGAATGACTTTATGGAGAGCATGAATTCCTTTGCAGTTCACTGATAACCACAAAAAAAAAAAAAAAAAAAAAAAAAAAAAAAAAAAAAAAAAAAAAAAAAAAAAAAAATCCCCAGGATAGAGGGAGAGAGAGAATTTGGGCTTACTAGTTGCAGTCGGTGTTCGGGCTGATGCCGAACCCTAGAGAGACCCCGCAGAAGCCGGCAAGGGTAGCGATCGCAGTGGCGTTCGGGCTGTAGGCGTTGATGAGGCCCATGAGGCACGAGCACACAGCACGCCGGTCCTCCAGGGGCTCCGCCACCATGTTGAGGGTGGTCATGGCATCGCAGCACGGCGTCCCCGGGTACGGGTCCGGCGTCCCGTAGGCTATGAACGCGGAGCACGTCGACACGAGCGCTCTCACCGTGGCGCAGTCCACAGCGGCTTCAGCTGCCCCAAGGAATAAGAGGGACGTGATCACCACCATCATCATTTGGACGCTGCGCCCTCCCATTTCACTCCCAACCGCCTCAGTGAGATGGAACTTACGGAATTCTCCTGCCTGGGTTGGACCGATGGATTGAAAGACAGAGAGCGAGTGGGTGGGTGCACAATGAGATCTGCATGGCCATGTGAACCCAGGGAGTGTCTCTCTCCCAAAACATGTGTTTATAATAAATGATATGCAGATATAGGGAGCAAGAGGTGTCGTGGTGTAGTTGGTTATCACGTCAGTCTAACACACTGAAGGTCTCCGGTTCGAACCCGGGCGACGCCATTTCCATTTTTCTATTTTTCTCTCCGTCCGCTCTCGTTTCTTCGCTTTGCGACACTTTTGTTTTGTTAGATTCATTTTTCGCCTCATTTTGGAAAATTTGTTTTTCTTCATGAGAAGTTCAGAATTCACGGGTGACACAAATTAAACACAAAAAAAAAAAAAAAAATCGTGCAATTTTATTAATAATGCTTTCTAATTTCTGATGCAATAAATGCACTAGAAGTTCTAAGCGATAAATGCACCGGTAATGCTAAAACTTATCACGCAATTTCAGTCATGAAAGTTATAAAAGTCAAATTAAGTCTTAAAACTTATTAAATTCAGTTAATTTCGTCCAATTAAACTAACAAAAATGTTGACGTGAATTCTTAAAAATTTTCCTCTCTTACATGGCAATGACGTAGCTATTATATAAAGCATAAGATTAAAATAACGTCATTTTGGTTCAAATTTTATTTTCTATACAAAGTCTATTTTAATTAGACAAAAATAAGCTAATTATTTATTTTTAAAAAAGAGAGAATTGGAAACTAGACAACGAGGCTATAAAGCGTCGCCTCCACAGCCCAATCCATCACCGACTGGAGGCAAGGATCATGGTCTTCACCCAAATCAAGCAATCAGTGGCCGTTTTGGCTAAGGGCTGCGACTAGTAGCCAATACTTGCTAGTGGCAACTCTCAACCAAAATTGGGTGAGCCTATGGTCGACGAAGGTAGTTGGGCACTATAGGGGAAGGCTTTGTAGCCCTCCCCCACTATCACTAGCCCTTCTCAATGAGGGCTTTACAATTCTCATTGTCTAGTTTCTAACTCTCTCCTCTTTTATTAATAATTATTTAATTTAAATAAAATATTTATAAAAAAAAAAAAAAACATATTTGAACCAAAACGATGTTGTTATAGCCATGTCATCACCACGTAGAAGAGAGAAAATATTTATAAAAAAAAAAGTCAAATCGGCATTTTTCGTTAATCGAGTAGGAAAGCTAACGGAAAGGCTTGATTGCACTAATTTGATAAATTTAAAATTTGATTATGCTTTTTTGCAAACTTTATGACTCAATCAGTTTAATGATAAGTTTTATGACTTCTAATGTACTTGTTCTATTTTTCTAATTTAGGAGGGATGAAGATGATGATGGGAAAGAACCACCCACCGTGATGGCTTCACTAGGTAGGCTTCAGACTTCCTTTCGCTAAGAGGTCTAGAATTCGAAGTCCTTGCGACACAAGTTGCGGGGAGGCTTATGTGAGACATTAGCGACTTACCCGGTGGCACATGTGTGGTGGCTAGCACTTGTCGCCCCCAGTGATTTACCTCCGACTGCCGGCCATGCGGGATTCCCTAGTCATCAAAAAAATAAAAAATAAAAAGATGATGATGGGAAAGAGATGATGATAATAAGCAATTTTACCCTTCTTTTATTCTTTTTTTAAAAAAATATTTAAGCTTTTTTTTTTTTTTAGCTTGGCTCTTGGTGATCACCACATCAACACCACGTGTATAGAAAAGTAATAAAAACAGGCGACATCATATTTTCTATTAGCAAAAATTGACAGAGTTAATAGAAACTTGATTGTATTAATTTTACAAGTTTAACAACTCAACTTTCGCAATAAGTTTTAGAGCTTTTGAAGTACTTATCCCTAATAATTTAGTTATTAAAACCGTTGAAATAATATTATTTTATCGTCTTGAAAAATTATCATGCATCATAGTCTTTGTAAAAAGTATATTAATTTGAGACCTGATTGGGTATGCCGTACTTGTGAAATGACGTCGTGTGCATAAATGACGAATTGTGAGATTGTGCGTTATTTCACACCGTCGAATATGGAACGTGTTATATGGTTTGAGATAAGTGCCCTTATTAGTCCGTAATCACTTGGATACCTATTTAAAATGTGGCCGCAAGCCGTGGCTCGACCGCTTTCGATACTAGGGCTGCTAGCGATTGGTGATCACAAAATCAGCTGACCAGGTGATGCGTTGACATTTAGTTAGACCCCCATGGTCGTGTGGTGACTTGAACACGGGTCACAAGATCTCTTGTTCTGAAATTATGTAAAATGTTACTAATTGTTTCTACTATAGAATTTTTGTGATTATTTCGAACATGATGCATGTAAACTATTTACACGAATTCGGTGTTGATTTGTCTAGTGGCGTTCTCGACTTTTGTTGATTCATTAAGAGTAAATGTTTCTAATTGATGTATGTTATTTTAAGGGGAAATTTTGTGATAAAAGAAAATATTTTTCAAGAAATCATCTTCCAAAAAAAAAAAATCTATGTCATTTTTCAGATTAGGGAATTCGCTGGCATGTATATTTTCTCTAACAATATATTATTTTCTGTTAATAGATCATTTTCAGCAAACTATAAGTACGAAGATCTCTAAAATTAATTTGTGAAAACTCCTTTCACTCAAACATATGCACTTCGATGGTAATCCCACTCAATTAATAAAATCCATCAGGAATCATAATTATCATTCTACGATCTACTTGAAAAGAGGCTGCTCATCAAGTTTTGGGCCCCCTTCTGAATCGGTTGACCTTTGCGTTGAACTTTACATTGTTTGTCAAATTTATGAAACTCGCATTTTGACTTCAAAGATTGAGTTGCAGAATTTCACATATATATTTTCATAAATTCTCAAATGTCAAAGAGAAAGTTAATAAGCATTAGGAAGACCTAAAAATCTGAAGGGGGAAAAAAAGAAGAAAACAAAGGCCATGTCTAAAATTTAGAGGTGTGATATGTTACTTATCTTTTTTCTAAATTTGCTACTCCCAATTATTCTCTTCGTGTTTTCACCTGTGAGAGCTACAAAAAAAGAAATATTAGAAAATGCAGAATATCGATTTAAAGTACTACTAGTCTACTACTAAATGACATAAATTCCAATACACTTTTACCTATCGTGCTTTTATATTTCAAATAAAAGCCAAAAAAATTGTGAAGTATCTGGGCACATGTGATGATCATTGTATTTCTCTGTTCTTCTATTTTTTGTTTCCGAGAAGACATTTGGAATAGACATCCATTTAATAACTCAATTTTAATTTTTTATTTATGGAAAAAAAATTTACCCCAAAAATACATTTGAAACAAAATTCAAAAATAAAAATTTTTAACTTTTTTATTTCTGAAACAAAAATGATAAATAAAAACTATTTTTATCGTTGACTCCCATCTCCGGCTGCCTCTAACAGCCATTCACGAGGGGAATTTTGTATCGTTATCAAATGAAATTCTATTTCAAGAATAGAAATTTTGTATCGCTGTCAAATGCAAATTTTTGCTCAAAAACTCTTCCAGGAAGTAGAAATATAAAAGTCAATTTTTACCCAAAGAATGATTTTTAAAATAGAATGGTTATCATCCGCGTCTTTAATAATCGTCACTTGTGGATAGAAAGGTTAAATGACATGTATCATGATATTAGTTCAAGCTCAATCAAGTACATTGCAAAACTATGTGAACATCATTAGATTTCATTTTTGTCAATAGAGCTCATAGTCCAAGAAACAGACTCATTTTGTACACTAGATAATGATTCGATATTTTAATAGAGAATTTACCATCTCTATGAGGTGCATGTTATATTTCAGGAAGGTAATTTACTCACAAGAAAAAGTTCATGACATGAAAGATTTGGAACTTTAAAATCTCATTTTTCAAGACTATTCATAATGACATATTATTTTCTCACTCATGATTTGTACTCCAATATTGATCGCCTTACCTTTCGAACCAATAGATATATTAGATAAATGATCCGGTATCTTAATAATAAAGTCATCATCTCTATCGAGGCACATATTATTTTTCAAGAAGGTAACTTACTTGCAAAAGAAAAGTTCATGATAGGATATATTCAGATACATAAAATATCATTTTTCAAAGACTGTCCATAAAGATAGATTACTTTTCACTAATATGATTGTGCCTCAATATCAATTTCTTACCTTTTGAACACTATGCTAGCAAAACTGTGATGGGCGTTTGGTATGATAGAATGAAATGGAATCAAATATTGCAATGGATTGAAACGATGATTTCAATATCTTTGGTGGGTAAAGTATTGGAATGGAGTGGAGTAAGAATTCTTGTGCTTGAGCGCAAGAGTTGCAGGAATAGAATTGAATGAGATTTTTTTAATAAATTTACTTTAGACTGTACTTGCATTAATAATATCATAATTGATATTTCCTGAATATAGTTTACATTTATTAATCATTAACTCCTTAGTAGTTATTATACCAATAGAATAGTATCGCAATTGACATCTATTAAGTATTTATTATAACTGTCAATTACTCAATATTAATCATATTATAATTAATTAAAGGTCTTGATTATTCTTTTAAAAAGAATACTGCACAGTACAATTTAATTTGAACTAGATAATTACTTAATTTTACCTGTCATCTATACTAACAAGTAATTAATAATAGTTAATATTTCTTAATAAACATCTATGTGCTTCGTATAAGTTTAAAACAGATAATTAATTGTGTTTTGTTATTTTAATCATATGCTTTTTTTTTATATAATTTCATTCAATAATATTATGGTTGAGAAAAGGAAAGAATTGGGCATTCCAATTTACATCCCAAGAGTGCAACCAAACGAAGGAGTTGAAAAAGTGAGGTTGCTATTACCATTGGCAGGATTTTACTAGTCAATCTCCTGAATACACTTGCTAAGTTAAAATATACTTGCTTTGGAGATGAGAAGAGTTACTTTCCGAACGATTAATTTGCTTGTAATTTGTAGTTTTATCACCCTTTACTTTACTAATTTTCCATGTCTTGGGACAAGCTTACTTGAATTCCACTTACCAGGTATCCATAAGACACTAGTTAATATATTTAGGATCCGTTTGTTTCACGGAAAATGGGTAATTTCTGAAAAATATTTTCCCAGAAGTCATTTTCCAGGAAAATGACAATATTTTATTGTGTTTGGCTAAAACCTAAAAATGTTTTGGAAAATATTTTGTGGTGTTCGGTAAGAAAAATATTTTTTACTCACCAAATTGGCGAGCGCGAGCTTGCGGCTCGCCAAAATGACGAGCGCGAATTTGAGATCGACGAGCTTGAGGTTTACCCGATCTAACGATTAGCCAAGAAAGAAGAAAAGGGAAACAAAGAAAAGAAAAAAAAAAAGAAATTTTGAAAAAAAAAAGAAAAATGAAATTAAAAATAATTTGAATTAAAAAGAAAAAGAAAATTAAAAAATAATTTGAATAAAAAAAGAAAAAAGAAGAAGAAGAAATGGAAGGAAGAAGTGGGGATTTATAGAGATGTAAGATAAGAAAGATCAAATGAGGAAAATGTTTTCACTTTGGGAAAACGTTTTTCACTTTTGAAAATATTTTCCCCTACTTTAAAAGACTTTTTTCCTTTGATGGAAAACTTTTTCCCTAAGGAATTCATTTTCCATGAAACACGAACGCCGAAAAATCCGAAAAACGTTTTCTTATAAATTATTTTCCGCGAAACGGACAGAGCCTTAGATTTTCTCGAAAATATGGTCTCAAAGATTGATTTTTTGCGTACAATGGGCCCAGCTAACCAATTTTACGTGGCTTAAGCCCATTGCTTTCCTATAAAAAAGGTATGTCTATATCAAACAAAACCGTGTGAATATGCAATCTTCTGAATGACGATCTCTCATGGATCCTAATTAGAATTTGCATCCGCCCCGAAATTGAACCTAAAATTTCTGTCGACACAAGCAAGCAAACTATAGAGAGTTCCCTTGGTATCCGATGAGGTATGACTCTATTATGCGATGGTGTCCTGCTCATCCTCAACTGTTTCGCCTCGCAATTAATGAGATGCCATTTACTGGATGATTTGTTCATCATATATGGGGAAAATCTCGTGGCCATAATCGGATTACATTCCTAATTACTCATTACTCCTTCACATCCACAGCATCGTATAAGCATCCTCGAGGCGCGATGGGTGTGGCATGTGGTCCTAAAAGCGCCTATCGATTATCACAAGCGCTTGCTCCAAACTAATTATATGGGGGAGATGAATTGGTTTCCTATCACATTCACGCACCTTTAACTCGGTCAAAATTCCCTGACCAGAAGGGAGATGACTCTCTCGGAATTCAGTGAACTAGGAAGGAAAACGATGTTTGGGCAAGTACATTTTTGAGAGCGATCCTGCATATGTTAGAATGCCGAGAGCCCCTCTCTTTCTCTTCCTGTCATTTCCTCTCTGTGTGTCTCCAGAGTCGCGAGCCCCCTCCCTCCTTCCCTATATAATTTCCCTCCTCTGCAATTTTTTCAGATAGAGAGAGAAAGAGGAGAGGGACGGCCATTGTTGCCGCGCTGCCGTTTGCTGTGCGAGGGACCAGATCAAAACTTTCCTGAGCTTTTGATGCTACCAAGGAATGCAAGAATTGTTTTTTCTTTTTCCTCTCCGTTTCTCCCTGGCCATATTTTTTTAGTCCGCAAGAGCTGGTTTTTAACTCTCTGCCTTCGCTGGTCCCCCTGGTAAGTCAGCTCCAAACCTCGAGAACTCCAATTTTTCCCCGTCATATCATTCATTTATTTATCTATTTTTTTTGGCCATTTTCACCTTCTCCACACGAATACACAGGGAGAGAACGAGGGGGCGTTAAGCGCCTCGAAATCTTTACACGTCCAATCTCACATTGTGGTGGGGGAGACGTTTCCCGGGCTTCCCATCACGTTAAAAAAGGTACCTTTTTACCTTACCCGAGCCTGTGTTTTATGCAAATTAATGCGAGGAGGTCAAGGTGGTCTTTTTAATCAGATAAAAACACTCATTCCCTCTCTCTCTCTCTCTCTCTCTCTGTGCGTTCTCTATGGTGTTTTGTCCGCAACGGTGTGAAACGAAACGAAAGGGGGGTCAGAAGTCACGACTTTAGAACCCCTCTTTCCTTCTGCTTTTTCTCATGCCACCCAAGAAAAAAGGGCTTTTGTCTTCACACTTACCGAGTCCCTATAACGCCGACAAGGTCAAAGCAATTGAAGGGAGGAGAAAACGATCTTAGAGCTTTGCGCATTCGAGTCCCTGCCCCGCCTCCGTGATTTGCTTTACGTAAAATGTCTTTTTCTTGAAATTTTCCCGTCGAAATTTCCCCGGAGGGAGAGAGAGACACACACACACACAGGTCTGAACCATCGAAACAATACACGGACCCCCTTGTCCTGTATCTGCATTGGGAACCCATTCCCACAGAGAGAGAGAGAGAGAGAGAGGGAAGAATAGAGTCTTCCAGGGAGAGAGAGAGAGAGAGAGAGAGTGAGAGAGAGAGAGAGAGAGGAGAGGGGGTTGACTCGGTTGAGTTCTGCATGGAATAAAGGGAGTTGACAATAAGAAAAAAGGGTGATCTTTTTTCTCCTTTTCGCTTTATGTAATTCTGTACTCCTCCTACGGCCGTATATATTTATATGATCTCACCTTCGCAACTCAGTTGAGTGTTGAGTGATGAAATAGGGAGTTTCGTCTCTCCTCTCCCACTTTTTTCTCCTACAAGGTGTCCTGACCGCATGTCTCTGTTGTACGAGGTCTCTCTGCAGAGAGCCACAATGGAGGGGCATAGTGAGATTGACCGCTTCGGCGAGCCATTCGAGGGAAGCTTCCTGGGGAGGCTGAGGGACGAAGGCTCCGGGAGCGACAACCAGCTCGATGGAGCTTCTGGGGATGATGATCAGGATGATGCCGTTGATGAAGCAGGAGTTCTTCCCCGCAAGAGGAGGAAGTACCACCGCCACAGCCCACATCAAATTCAAGAACTTGAAGCGTAATCGATTCTCTTTTCCAATGTTTTAGCAACCCATTTGTGTAAATTTCTTCAATTTGGATGAAAAATCTCAACTTTTTTCCTCCCGTCCCTTTAGTTTCTTTAAGGAGTGTCCTCATCCTGATGAGAAACTAAGGTTGGAGCTGAGCAGGAGGCTTGGTTTGGAGTCCAAGCAAATCAAGTTCTGGTTTCAGAACCGGCGGACCCAGATGAAGGTGAAGCCACATTTTTGTCTCGATTGGTCTTTTTGGTATGAGCATAAAGATTGCTTTCTGGGCATTTGACTGAGGCGTGTTGTTGATAATTTGAACCAGACTCAAATGGAGCGCCATGAAAATATTATGCTGAGAGACGATAACAATAGGCTCCGGAACGAGAACGACGCGATGCGGAGCAAACTGGCCAATCCCATTTGCAGCAACTGCGGCGGCGCGGCCATCTTTAATGGCACTGGCATGGTGTCGTACGAGGAGCACCAGCTGAGGGTCGAGAATGCTCGTTTGAAGGAGGAAGTAGCTCGGGTTCGCTCTCTTACCGACAAGTTCATGGGGAAACAACCCCCCACTGCACTCCTTCCCTCGAGCCCTTCAAGGTCCATTCGTGGTCCGGAGTTCTCCGCCCAGGGGCACGTTCCTAACGTTTCAACCGCAGCCACTGCCGCATTGCCAATGGGAATAAGCTCTTTGGATGGAATGTCGAATGCTTCCCCAGTTACTCCTTATGCAGTTGCGATGGGTAGGAATCAATCGTCCACTGGAAAATCGGCTTACATTGATGTTGCAATAGCTTCCATGAATGAATTGATCAAGATGGCCGAACCCAATTCCTGCATTTGGCTGCGAACTTTGGACGGAGCAAAAGAAGTATTGAACCACGAGGAGTACTCACGGTTATTCACTCCTCTTGCCAGTGTGAGGCACGGTGAAGTGTTTACCGAGGCATCAAGGGAGACCAGTATTGTCCCCATCAACAGCTTGGCCGTTGTAGAGATTTTGATGGACGCGGTATGGTGCACGACTTTGAATATTACTTACTAATAAGACCTCATTGCATTCACAGAGTCTTGACAAATATGTTGTTTGCCTATCAAGTTTAAGTCTCTTCTTCCATTCCAGTTGTAGCCAACTGTTTTGATGCCCCATGAACTGCATTATCTTAGCTTTAATGATCTGATACGGCGAGTCTTTACTCAATTGAACTGATGTCCTTGTCATATTGTACTAATTGTTTCATCTTTTTACATTTCTCTCTGTCCTCAAATGATTTCCCGACCCTTTTCTCTATACAGAATCGTTGGGCGGAAACATTTCCCTGCATAATTGCTCAATCATCCACCATCGAAGTAATATCGAGTGGAATCACAGGAAACAGGAATGGAGCACTGCAAGTGGTATGTTTCTTTGCTTTGATTACTCTCTTTTTTCATCTAGTATGTCAGAACTAACAAGACTCGCTATTGTTTGCACTGTAGATGCATGCTGAATTTCAAGTGCTTTCACCGTTGGTTCCTTTGCGCCAAGTGAGATTCCTTAGGTTCTGTAAGCAGTATGGAGAGGGTATGTGGGCGGTGGTCGATGTTTCCGTCAGCATGCTCCAAGACAGTTTGGATCCGCGTGGTTCTGCCAACTGTAGGAGGCTTCCTTCTGGATGTGTTTTACAGGATATGCCCAATGGCTGTTCCAAGGTATTGCCAATAATGAATATTTACCATACCTCTCTTTTATCGAACGCGATAGTTCTGGGTTTTTCTTTCCGTGTCTTGCTCTTGCCTTAAAGGTACTATTTCTGTTAGAGGTATTGAGCAAGATCATTGATATTATTGCACCATATTTAGATTTCCGTTGGATGGTCTAAATGAACCCAATTTTACACTTGTTCACTCTGTCAATTTCGCTGCCCAAAATCACGAGACTTTCTAAAAGACTGCAGCTACAGAGCGCAGGACTAATTTGCCGGAGAATCTTAGCCTTCCTCCATTAGTTTTCTGAATGATGCCTCTTATCATTATGTATTATATAGTTTTGTTCGATCTCCAAAGTGTAGATTGTCTCCAATTAACTATTCCACTGGGGCTTATCGAAGCGAGCAAATCCATGGCGCTGTTTTTTTATTTATGGATAGGCTAAGCTGCATCTTATACTTTATTTAGTCTAGGCCTTGAGACTCTCAATCTTTGTTGCATAAAGTATGTATTTGATGCTTCTATTCCTGTTCCTCCTCATTTTTAAATTTGTCCCATGTCCTGTTGACAGCGAGACTATACGACCTGGATCCAGACACATATTTAATTTGTTTGAATCTCCTTAGACACTAAGTTGCTGAATAAATTTATCCTCCATGTGTATGTGCAACGTGCTCACAACTCGCGAGGCCTTCTGCAACTGAATCAATTTAAGTGATATTGTTCCAGACAGGAACATGCTGTGAGATTAATTTATGAATTGCTTTAGCTGCGTCTAATCTGCATCTTGGTAATTATTCTACACCAGTCACTCTATTTGTTCTGCGGAAGGAGGGATAAAAATTTATGCAAGTTCTGACTTTTCGTCAAGCTTAAGTGAGATAAAGAAGTCCCAGGTGATGGAGGATTTTCTTGATTAATGGAGCGTGAACATAGTGCAAATGGTGCAATCTTGAAAGTACATCAAGACTTCTAAGTAGCTCATGAAGTATGAGGTTGGCTTTTGTCGCTAGAGTCGCAACATATTTAACATAGAGAATGGTGAATTTCAGGTAACTTGGATCGAACATTCAGAATATGATGGAACTGTAGTTCACCCTCTTTACCATTCCTTCCTTATTTCCGGCATGGGATTCAGTGCTCAGAGGTGGATTGCCTCGCTACAGAGGCACTGTGAGTGCTTGCTAACATTCATGTCATCTACCTACCCTAATGAAGATGGTTCAGGTCATAAATTCTTATACTCATCGCAAGCTTTATTCATATAGTTAGCATTATTTTGAGACTAAATATTTTTTTAACAGGAATGAATCCCAGTAGAAGGAGAAATATGCTGAAACTGGCACGACGTATGACAGATAATTTCTGTTCGGGGGTCTGTGCTCCACCGCTGCACAACTGGGAAGTCCTTCACCTTGGGAACATGAATGGCGATGTGAGGGCAACGACTAGAAAAAACGCTGGTAGACCCGGCGAGCCGCCGGGGATTGTACTGAGTGCAGCTACTTCCATTTGGATGCCCATAGCGCACGAGACAGTATTCAACTTTGTGCGCAACGAGCAGTTGAGGAGCGAGTGGGATATATTATCCCACGGCAGCCCGATGCGAGAGATAGTCCATGTGGCTAAGGGTCAGAGGCGTGACAATTGCGTCTCTCTTCTCCGTGCTAATGTAAGCGCTCGTCGATTAATGCCGAATCTCGTAGCTCCCCATCCTTTCTTATTTTGGTTCAACAAATATGCCTACCGATGACTTGCAGGCACTCGGCACGGGCGACACAAGCATGGTGATTCTGCAAGAGACGTGGACAGATGCATCCGGCTCCCTCATAGCCTATGCTCCAGTGGACACAGCAGTGATTGAATCGGTGATGAGTGGCGGAGACCCGAACAACGTCGCTCTCCTACCGTCTGGATTCGCGTTGCTCCCAGACAGTCCGTCGCACATTGAAGGACTAAAGAATCCTGATGGAAGTCTCATAGGAACAGCTGATAGCAGGGGGTGCCTAATGACAATCGGGTTTCAGATCCTTGTGAGCAGCACTCCCGCCGCGAGGCTCACGGCCGAGTCAGTCGAGACTGTGCACAACCTCCTTTCGTGCACAATCCAGAGGATCAAAACCTCATTGCAAATGTCCTAGTTCATTTTTTTTTTCTAACTTTTTTTCCTGCTCTTTCTTGTTAATTTTAGATCGATTTACTTTATGTCTGGAATAAGATAACATAAAGTATAGAGAGGACTGAAATGAATGGAAAGGCATAGGTACCGGAAAAGAAGAACGAGGTGGCATCGAGTCAAGAACGAACCGGCCGTCTTGCCCGGACATGGTGATGGAATTGAAGGTACTGGATGGGGGTTCGGGTATTGACTTAGGTAACCGCCGGGATGGAGTTAGCTCTCGAATTGTGAACTTGAGAGAAATTATGCTGTTCTCTGAGGAATTTGAAATTTTGTCATGGATCTAATTTCTCTATCCTTCGGATTCCAAAGTGGGAAAGTCCATGCATCTCAGCGCGCAGGCCGCTTACTTTGAATTAATGCAGATCGTGTTCTGGGATTATGTATTGCCAAATGCAGCATTCGTGCAGTCAACATGGACAGATGTACGTTCACAGAACTCGTAATCATATGAAAATGCATTGACTGGACCATATAGAATCTATAGTTGATTATAAATTAAGGGCCTGTTTGGTAATAACTCTATTCTTAAGAATAATTTTTTATTATAAATGGTTTTTTCTGATTCTATTATGGGGAACAATTTTTAAATAAAAGAACACGTTTGCACAAAATTTCTATTCTCGGGGTAAAAATACGTTTGGTAGAATTCTAAAATTTTTTCATTTCTTTTAATTTTTTAATACTTTTATTATATTTTTCTTTTTCTTTCTTCTTCCTACTTTGTGGCTAGTTATCGGCCACAGCGGTCGCCAAAGGCTTGCTTGGCCACTACAAGGCTCGACCTCTTCCAGGCGGCGTGAGGTTGCTCTCGCCAAGCCACGGCAAAGCTCGAGCGGGCGAGGTTATCAACTCTTGTCAATCGGTTGCCGACCATGACCGAGGCCGTGACTATCCAAAAGGAAGAAGAAAAGGAAAGAGAAGAAAAGAGAAGAGAAAAGAAAAATTGGAGTTGGTTTTAGGAATTGTTTGAGGGCATTGGAATCAATTTTTTTCTACTTCTTACTTCTGTTTTAAATCTATTCTCGAGAATAAAAAAGTAGATATTTGTTTTCGAAAATAAAAATTTTACCAAAATAGATTTTTATTCTTTTTTTCTTCTTCAGAAAAAAAAAAATAAAATCGGTTGTTTCGAGGATGATTAGCTAACAGGTCTAAGAGCCCCGCCTGCAATCTCATCCAAATTCCAAGATCAGGTGCAGTACAGAACAGTGCACATGATTGCAGGTTGCCAACATCTTCGGGGTTGAAATATGAAATGAGAGCATGTTTTTAGGGAGAGACAATGGAGTGAAACAGGAGCCCATGATTTGCTTTCACGGGCCTTCCATCCTTGAAAAATCATTTGCAGGCCCGTCGTTCAACTGCACTGTTTACCAAGTTCATCTTCAATGTTGGGTATTAGAGAAAGTAGGGTGGTTACCAATGTTTTAGCTCGAGCCCTGACTGAATCTGGCAGTCAAGAGGTCTCACAAGCGCCAAAAACTTTGGCTATCATGTCCATATATGCGCTTCAGTCGCTGCAGAGCTTGTCTTCAGAGCTGGAATCATGCACACATCTAGTGAAGGAGATAGGGGTAAAACTTACGCTGGTGTTGAGTTATGAATCAGATGGATAAATAACAAGGACACTCCCCTTTCAAGATAGGACATGAACCCTCTTCTTCAAGCCAGTCCTTTACCAAAAAGGATAGTGATACAAATAATTCATGAATTTTCGTCCAATTACAATGTAATCTTTGACCTTTGAATTTTGTTCAATATGACATTTTAATTTGTTCGATATAATTTTTAAGCTTTTGATATATCTTTAGTTTGATTCTTGAATGTCATGTTTCCATCAATTCTTTTTCGAAGATAATATTCACCGTTTATGCATGGTTTAGGACTAAATTGAATATATATAAAAAATTTTTGGATCACATTAAACAATGAAAATATTTAATTAATATTGTTTAATTAAAGTTAAGAGATTATATTGAATAAATTAAAAATTTAGGGATAAGAGTGTACATCAGGCTTAAATGACCCAAATGCCCTCACTTTTTGAGGAATTTACACGTGATGCCCAGACCCTCGAAAAACCCTCACTCTTCTCAATTCTCTCTCCCCTCCACCTTCAGTCACTTCCGGCTTCTGCCACCTCGCCGTCGCGCCGCCGTCAACGTCGTCTCCCCTCGCCGTCGAGTCTCGTGCGGCTGGCTGTCGCCATCGTCCCGTTCTCGAACTCCGTCCCGTCTCTTTCTCTCCTCGAGGCCGCATCCGCTCGCGGCTGCCGCCGGCGGCGTCGCCAGCCTTGGGCGACGTTAGTTCTTGGGTCACTCAAGGTCGGCAACGCCGGAGCTGGGCTTCACGGCGAGGCAGTGCGGCGGCGGTCGGTGGCGTCGGCACCTGGGATTCCTCTGTTGTTCGTCGTCGCTCGTGCCGCCGGCGCTCCATGTCATCCGGGCATCAAATCAACGTCCGGTGAGCAAGAACCCTGAAACTCGGTTTTCCCCCCGCAAGCTTCTAGATGAAGAAGATCGTCTTCTCCACTTTCGCGACCAGTCTCCTCAAATCAGAGTCGCGCCAGCCCTCCAATTCGATAGCGTTCACTCTCCTCCGCAACCCCTTTTTCTCCAGACGCTTCTCTCAGTCCACCTCCATCCCCAAGAACCTGAAGAGGGTCCGCGACCATGGGTACGACAACTACATGGAAATCGAGAAGAAAACGCGCAAGGTCCTCAAGTTCCAGGACCTGATCCTCTCCCAGCGCAACCAGACCGTCCCAATTTCGCGCCTTGACGTCCTCGCCCGCAGGTTCGGTTTCAAGCAGCACGAGGCCGGGGCCTTCCTCCTCAAGTTCCCTCACGTTTTCGAGGTTTACGAGCACCCGGTGCAGAGGATTCTGTATTGCAGGCTGACCCGAAAGGCCTTTCTGCAAATCCAGCAGGAGAAGGAGGCTCTCGATGCCCAGATACCTGATGCCGTGTTTCGGCTCAGGAAGCTGCTGATGATGTCTAACACAGGACGGCTGAGGCTGGAGCATGTGCGGATTGCGCGGGCCGAATTCGGGTTGCCTGAGGATTTCGAGTACTCGGTAATTTTGAAGTACCCACAATTTTTTAGATTGTTTGATGCTAAAGCGACTAGGAATAAGTACATTGAGATTGTAGAGAGAGACCCTAGTTTAACTGTCTGTGCAATTGAGATGGCTAGAGAGAGGGAGTATAGGGAGAAGGGAATCGATGCGGAAGATGTGCGTTTCTCGTTCATCATCAATTTCCCGCCTGGATTTAAGATAGGGAAGTATTATAGGATTGCAGTGTGGAAATGGCAACGAGTCCCATATTGGTCACCTTATGAGGATGTTTCGAGATATGATTTGAGGTCACTAGAGGCTCAGAAACGTATGGAGAAGAGGGCTGTGGCAGTGATTCATGAATTGCTTTCACTGACCATTGAGAAGAAGATCACACTGGAGAGAATAGCACATTTTAGGATGGCAATGAATTTGCCAAAGAAGTTGAAGGACTTCCTCCTTCAACATCAAGGGATCTTCTATATTTCGACAAGGGGTAATCATGGCAAGCTTCACACCGTGTTTCTTAGGGAGGCTTATAAGAAGGGAGAGCTGATAGAACCAAATGATTTGTATTTGGCGAGAAGAAAATTGGCTGATTTGGTCTTGTTGAGTCCAAGAAAGGCAAACGTGGATAAGGAGCTTGTTAGTTATAGTAGAGACGATCATGATGAAATGAGGCGATTTAGGAGAGACCATATAGAGAATAAGATGATGAAATTTGATGTTCAGGAGAATTTTGTACTTGATGCAGAGGGGGATGAACAACCAGACTCGGATGCAGCTTCAGAAGCTGACTTTACGGATGACAGTGATGATGGCGAGGCAATTAATGATGAAGAAGAAGTAATCCATTGATTCATTTTAGCATATTGAGAGAAGCTGTTTGTGGCTGGAGCCTAAAACTTTTCTCATGCAACACTGAATTTGAACATGAATCAGACTGCTCCCTGGTGTATTGATGTTGTATTAAATGCTTACTACCTCATGGCACAGTTCAGACTATGGAATTAGAATTCACATGCAAACAGGCACATCGAAGACAAGCAGTCTTAAGTCATAAGACAGCCACAAGTTCTTAAACTAGACATATGCTGGCCACAATGACTTTGAGTTGGTAAATGGTTCTCGTCTTCTCCACATCCAGAGAATTAAGTGAGCATCATTTTATCAGAAAATAAGGTGCTTCCATCTTCTGGGAAAGAAGTCTGCTTACTAGCTTGTGGAATAGAAATCAGTGAGGTGATTTTAATGAGCATGTAAGTCGAAGCTGAGGAGAATCTTATTTTCATTCCAATTATTGTAGAATGTAAAAGAATGCTTTAGGCCAATTGATTTTGATAATTATATTGTATATATTTGTCCGATGCTGGAAGCTAATTGCATCAAGCCACAGTATTATTGCTTTGATCGTAACTATTGAAATGGAAGACCAAATTGGCCTCTGGACCTATCTATTGCGCAAGAAAAGATGAGAGATCCTGATGTCCTTTGTAAAGTTTTGTCCTTGAACTAGTCCAGACTTGAAAATGGAACATCAGTTTCCATATTTGTGTTCTTCATGCGCTTCGGTTGATCTTGTATTCGTGTGCTCTTGCATCTTAACATTTTGCCAATTGCCTCCCTCTGTCTTTTGCATGACAAAGTGGTCGGCAAAGTAGAGCTCAGGTTAAAGTAACCAACTGGAGGTGGTTTGAAATAGCAAGTATTCATCAGAGAGTTTCAAGCACAAGGCAATTGGTTTTCTTTAACAATAAAATCTTCTTAGACAAAGCTGAGCACTCGTATGATCAGCTGTTCTGGTTCAATTGGGCACAGGAACCTGGCAATGAACGGTGATTTTGGAGCGAATTCAAGACGTCATCTTCTCTCTTGTTTTTAACTTTTTCCACCTTGAAATTTCGGGTTCCTTGAACACCTGCACTTGCTCGTAGCTAGGGGTCTGCCATGTGCAGTTCCATCATAGATAATGATGCTGATCTTACGTGGCATTTGGAATTTGCCTTATCTTGAGTGGAGGAGAAGTCGGAAGAGGACGTGTTTTTGAGGCGTTTGCCGCTGAAGAAGTTGAAGTTGGCTTAAGGTAGGTGGAACTTGACGTCGAACTCGAAAGCTGATCCTATCTTGAGACTTCCTGCTCACATCTAACATGGAAATTTTATTACTCGAGTCACTTTCAGTGCCAGCTCCCAAGCTTCGTCCCGGACAACTGATAAACAACCAAACCATGCACCTGCGGATTAAAAAAGCACCTCTATCCTATGAATGATTAACAACAAATTCCGAGTTCATGTCCTTGAGAACTCAGGCAGATTCTTGAATCATGCGGTCACCTACCGGCATCATCCCATTCGTGGCTCGCTTTGATACTGATGAGTTGGGGAAGTCGCCTTCCAATGGGTCGATCCACTGATGTCGTCCGAAGTTTCCTTGGTTTTTCGACACCCTATCGAACGCATAGGATGTTCCACGTAACATACAAGGCCGTGCCTGAAAATTGTGCAGAGTCATATTGTTGCTTGACGCTGCAGGCATAAATAATCATCATTGTGCATGAATCATGCGGAGGTGATGTCTTGGTAGGTGGGTTTGATGTGGGGTCTGCAGATGGATATCCTTTTATGTCTGTATTCTTATGCAGAAACCGAGCTTGGACTGATACGAAGGTGGAGTGTCGTCCATTGAAGAGATGAGGTGGTTCCAGCAACTTGTGAATGAAAACGACCGCGACGGCATCATCGGTAGGATGTGAACATGTCGATGCGCACGTATGACCGATGTCGCGTAACATCACCCTCTGTTTTGGATGGCCGTATGCTTCGAAGCAACGACAATCAACACATACTGTGGACAGTAATCGTGAAGATGTCATCACATGCATTTGTTTAAGGAGCTGTCATTTCAAACCATTAAACTAAGGGAGGAATATGGGAGATATTTGGGAAGAGGTCATTATATAAAACACTGTGATCATGTTGACAGTGTATTTTTTTAGGAGCAGGATCTGAGGGATGATGACATCTCACTGAGAAGACTATTGAATAAATTTGATTATCTGCTGCTCTCCATGCAAATAGCGGTAGTTTGAGGTTAAATATCTTTAGTGTTTTTTTTTTAAAGATAAATGAAGCCAATACAATATTTAATTATTAAGTCACGCATTCATCTAATAACATAAATTTTTAGAATAATTAATAATTATATCACAAAACCTAACATAATCAATCATGTCCAAAAATGGATCTAATGCTTCTTTTGCTTATTATATTTGTAAAAAGTGGTAATGTGATTGCAAACAATCAATTATATGCAAATGAAAAATTGCGTGTTGGTGGTTTTCACGTGTCGCCCTCAGGGTTTACCCACCGGTTGTCTGCTGCCGGCCGTATGGGGTTCCTTGGGTCACAAAAAAAAAAATTACATAATTTGAGCCTATAAAAGTGTGGATTCGAAATTACATCCCTCCGGATCAAGGTCGTCGATTGTAAGAATGTCTTAGGACTTGAATCTCTAAGTTAGGTCTCCCAAATCCAATCTCGATGGCTCCAGGCTCGATTTAATTAGAAACATTTTTTTTACAAAGAAAATAATGTGGGAGGCTGTTTAAAAAAGAAAAAAGTAAAGGGAATTTGGTTTCACTAGGGATGTGCAAACCAACCCTGAAATTAATGTTGACTTGACACGAGCGACCAACATTTTTTTCCGGAGGCCTGTCCTGACCGATGGGGTCCGACGGGGGACCCACTTCCGAAGCTGATCCGACCAGGAGTGGTCCGCGGCCTAGAACAAATACGGTTGATCCGATCCGACACCAACTTTGATTTCGATCCGTTGCCTTGTTCCGGACGTTGGCTCTTCTACCGGAAAAAACCTTGTACTCTCTCTTCTTATGGTCCTATGGACATATAAGTCTACGTCAATTTGCGCCCGAAGCAGGTCGGAAAATTCCAAAGAAAATATATATTTTTTTATTTTCCTGCTGAACCGTCCAAGAAAATCGCTTGCCCAGATCTTGTAAAGGTATTTTCTTAAATAGGCACCGCCTAGTTGCTGGAGCAAAAGAAGAAGAAAATCGCTTATTTGCTTTTGTGGCGTTGGCCAAAAAGAGAAATTACATGGTCAATCATAAATTATCCAATTAATCATTACGTCCAAATTTTTCCATCCTCGTCACCTCCCCACTCCGGCCCCTTTTTTCCACTCGTAGCCGTGGACTTCACCTCAATATAAGGAAAGTCAACGGCTGATTCGTGTCGAAGTAATGGAAAAAAAGAAATAAAACTAGACATCCTCGAAAATCATCGACGTGATTTCCGAGCGATTTTATATGGATCAGATCTCGAAAGAAGCTTCCTAAGTAACCCATAAGAATCGTTTGACTATTTTTCAAAAGATGAAATTTTACGAAACGAATCACTCAATGACAGTGCTTGACTTTCGAGATGATAGACACATGGAAGAATTTCATGAAATTTGTTAAATTCATAAAATCTCGTGGAGGAAGAAGCCGGGAAATTCCCAATTTTTTTTATTTTCTTTTCCCAATTCCTTACAAAAATAATAAAAGAGAAATATGTAGAGTTAAAAAAAGAGAGGAAGATGGGGAGGCAGGCGGGTGAAGAATTGTGGATAAAGTGAAAAGCGTGACCCACCTTCCTTTTTCACATCACTCAAAAAATCCATTCAATTGTCACGCGTAGAAGACAAGACAAAAAAAAATACATTTAAGAGAGAGAGAGGTAAAGTTTGCACCTTTACACGCCAACACCCCCCACTACCACCTTGAACCTTCTCCCTCCGGAAAAGCGAAGTAGCTCGCCAAGTGGAAGACGCTCGATTCCCCATCCCGACGATCGCCGCCGGAATCCGCCGCCTCCTCCGCCGGAGCGCCGCCCCCGCCGCCAGCCCTCCTCCCCCGATCGCTGCCCCCATTTTCAATTTCGAGCCTCCTCCTTTCTTCCACCCCTCTCTCTCTCTCTCTCTCTCTCTCTCTCTCTTTTTTTTTTTTTTTTTTTTTTTTAAACTTGAATTCGTTCCACGGATCGTTGACCTAAAATTAATATAAAAGGCGCGATCGATTCGGAGGTAGAGAGAGAGAGAGGTAGAGAGAGGGAGGGAGGGAAGGAAGGAGCGGGGCAAATGGGGAATTCGTTCGGCTGCTCGGCCTCCGGCGAGCGGCTGGTCTCGGCGGCCCGGGACGGCGACCTGGTGGAGGCGAAGATGCTGCTGGACTGCAACCCTTGCCTCGCCCGCTACTCCACCTTCGGCGGCCTCAATTCCCCTCTCCATTTCGCCGCCGCCAAGGGCCACAACGAGGTTCTTTCCCTCCCCTCTCCCTCTCCCTCTCCTCTTCTTTTTTCTCGCATCAATTGGATTCCGTCCATGATCGGTAATCGTAATTTCGTGTCTTGTTTTTTTTTTTTTCTTTTTTTTGTGGTAAAGATTGTGGCTTTGTTGCTCGAGAATGGAGCTGATGTGAATTCCAGAAACTACTGTGGGCAGGTACCGTCTTTGCTTCCGTTGCTCCGTTTTTTTTTGAAAAAATTCTTTACGTAGCTACCGAGTCATCGTTCGGCCTTTCCTTTTTCCCCTGGATAATTGGAACTGCATTTGGATGACGGCACGTGTTTGGATTGCGGGACTTCAACGGGCTCCAATCTTGAAAGCTGAAGCTGGGATGGGGTTTGATTAATTGTAGTGGGCTACTTTGCGTGAGCTTTGGGGCTCCCGCACACGCATACATCTGCAAATTCATTTCTTTTCTCAGATTATTGGAGAATGAATGAATTTGTGTTCAGCTTTTTCTTGGAAAGATGCATCTCGACATAACGTGAGGAGGCAATTGTTCAGTAGTTGTTGATGCATCGGCAATTGATTTGATATGGCTTGATTTCTGATTTTTTGTTCCTCCTTGTTTGTTTGTGTGCACAGACGGCACTTATGCAGGCATGTCGATATGGGCATTGGGAAGTTGTTCAGACGCTTCTGCTTTTCAGATGCAACGTGGGTTTCCTTCGAAATTGATCTCTTTTTAAGTTTTTCCGATATGCACCATTCTAAGAGAAATTTTCTGTCTTCAAATATCTTGCCCCAGTCCATTGTTTGTGCAAGCTGGGGTTTTCAGATCTCATTTCTTAATTTCCAATAATGGAGAGGCCTATTTCACTTGGATGGGAAATTGCTGTTCTATCTGTTCGGTGCTATGATTGCTGAGTTCAATACTGTGGTTCAGCATAATCAACAATATGTGTCTGCTGCAATTTTCAGGTTACAAGAGCAGATTATCTCAGTGGGAGGACAGCTCTTCATTTTGCAGCTGTAAATGGGCATGTCCGGTGTATAAGATTAGTTGTGGCTGACTCTGTTCCAAGTGCCCCTTATGAAGCAATAGCCAGGCAGCTGGATGGGGATAGAGGCGATGGAGCAAATGGCAAAGGCAAATGTGACCAGAGGTACGATGTTAGTTTCTCTTACTGGCTTTTTCCCTGCTCAAATTAAAAGTACTTCTGTTTTCAAGTTTGTCCTGGTGGAATCCTGAACATTAACTGTTGAACCTCAAGCTTTGGGAATGTCTAGAACTTTTGGTCTTTATTACATGCTACCAAAAATAAAAAATGAAAAATAAGACTTCTTAGGTTCTTGTTGGTAGAACCTATAGTGAGGGTTTAGATAAGTCAGCAGTCGCCTTGTCTATTATTCATTGACACTTGCTGCAAGGAGTTGAGAATCTATTCGTGCTATTTATCTTGTTCATTCCAGTGCAGTGCGCTGTCCAAGTTTGTAAACAAGGCGGCCGATGGTGGTATCACAGCTCTCCATATGGCAGCATTAAATGGGTATTTTGATTGTGTACAACTTTTGCTTGACCTTCATGCAAATGTATCAGCCGTCACATTTCACTATGGGACATCCATGGATTTGATAGGTACATGTTGTCTTCTTTATGCTTCGGTTCACTTTGAGGATCAATTACTTGTTCTTTGACACATTGCTGTATCTCCTTAGGAGCGGGCAGTACTCCTCTGCACTATGCTGCTTGTGGAGGGAATCTTAAGTGCTGTCAGGCAAGAGTTCTATTAGCTATGGAGCATTTATTTATGTCGCCTTTTTCACTGGAAACTGATGTAACATAATTCTTTCAGATACTTCTTGCAAGAGGTGCCAGTCGGATGAATTTGAATTGCAATGGGTAGATATTCACCTTGAGTCTCCTTGCAGTTTTGAGATGAAATCATCCATTGAATCCTAACTTTTGGCATACTTTATTAGGTGGCTTCCTCTTGATGTTGCCAGGATGTGGGGGCGGCATTGGCTAGAGCCGCCGTTGACTCCTAGTTCTGATTTGTTAATCCCGGTGTTTCCTCCTTCCAAGTATCTGTCTTTGCCTCTGATGAGCGTTCTAAACATAGCAAGGTAAGCCTGTCCCCTAACTGTTAGCCTAGCTGTTATATGAAACTAAAGTCAGATATTGCCTTTTCTTTCTATTTGTGTCCTGAAAGCCTTCTGGGTGCAACCTTTTTGAGATTTCATGCAAACCCTTAATTTTAATAACGTAAAGACCTTGCAGCTTATTACATTTTCAGTTCTTAAGAACATGAAATTTTCTGTCCTTGCTCCACTAGTTTTAAAGTCTATGATGCAGGTGTTGAGCCATGTTTAGCTCCATATGTTCCATCCCAATTTACTTGTAGCAGAATTTTAGAACTGACATGTCATGTGCGTGTCAAATTTCTTGATGAAATGGAACTATTTGAATCTAGCTATAGAAGTTCGGTAGTTGGTAAGATGACCTTAGAGATAAAATGAACAATTAAATACAGTGAAATGCTACCATGAGGAATCAGTAGGTCAGATCATGTTTTTCCGCTGACCTAGCGAAAAATAATGCAGAGACTCTGGGTTGCAATCCTCCATGACCTCCTCTGACGATATGGACATTTGCGCTGTCTGCTTGGAGAGAGCATGTAGTGTAGCAGCTGAAGGTTCGATGCTTCTGTCTCTGATCAGTTTCATTTTCTTTTTCAATATGTAACTTAAGAGGATAATCATTGCCTCCACACTAGTCGTGCTTCACTATTATTAGATATCTGCTTCATTTTAATTTGGTCACTCGTTGCATATGTAATATTGATCAACAGTTTCTTTGCAAGCATTCTTTACATTGTTGGAAAATCAGTAGGTATTCCCGTTTGTTTACTTTACCTCCTTTAATGATTTTTATAAGCTATTGTAACCAACTTATTCACAGTTTTCCCAACAAGTACTTGTTTGTGTTAAAAATCATTGGGAAAGCTTGATTTACTGAGGGTCTTATATCATTGTGTATAGACTTAATTCGTGGAGAAGTTGAGATTATGTATTAACAGATATATTAGCTGGATCATATGGTAATATATGACTGAAATGACAGTGATTCATGAGTTCCTGATCAAGCTCTCTGTACTAAGGATGCATCTTTTTCAGTTTTTGCTCACAAACTACTGGATCAAGCTCCGTAGCAAGGATGACATCTTTTCTGTGCTTGCTCACAAACTATTGGTTTAGTTTGACTAGTTTCAACGATTAAACTTCCTGAGTGTAACTGTTTGCGACTTGCAAAGCACTCCTGCTAGGATTATTCTTCATGGTGGATAGTTCTTCTCAAGGAGCCAATCTCAGAAATAATGCAAGATCATGATAGGACAGATTTAGGTACTGGAAAGTGAAGCAGTTAATAATGATGCCATCACAATGTGCCAAATATATAAGAAAATGGAAATCGACATGTCTTTTGTGAACAAATTCTCAACTCTGAAGAATAAGAGTTGCTCAGGACATCATAAAGCATGATTTGTCAGAACGAGCCACTATACCTGTCAATTGGGAGCAGGTTGGGTGAAAGCTTCCTGACCATTTTACATTAATCTCCACAAGTCACCACATTATCTTTATTTATGAACCATTATTTCCTTCGCTGCATTTTTTGGCTGAAATTGATGATAATTTATTTCTCATTAAAGCAATGCTTTGCTGGTTTCTGTCATGCTTTCTGACATTCACTCTTGACGAGGTATCTTAGGGATGCGTTTGGACATTCTGAGCCTTTTCCCGATCATGAGGAACATATGAGATATTATTCAAATCCTTAATTTTAGGAGGGTCATGACAGAGCTCCTGGTTGAGGAAACGAGAGAACCATTTTCACCTAAGATTGATGTGACTTACAATAAGGGTGGGATCTTGAGAGGAAGAACTAAGCCTCCAGAGGAGTTTTGCATGTTCGAGGATATCTTGATTTTTGGCTTCTTGTTATTTGTCCAGTATGATTGTTGAAATAGCCAAACTTTTTTCTCTCTTGATCTAATTTCCCAGCTTGCCTAAGGCATAGTAACTTGTAGCCAGTTTTATGTTCAGTCTAGACTCACTCATGTGCTTTGCTGATGGCATTTGACTTTAATTTTTCAGGTTGCGGCCATGAGCTTTGTGTGAGATGCGCTCTATATCTTTGCTCCACAAGCAACATATCTTCGGAGGTGGTGGGACCGCCTGGGTGTATCCCATGCCCACTTTGTAGACATGGAGTTATTTCTTTCATCAAAATTCCCGGTTCCCCTGCTAAGGAGATCAAACTTCACGCTTCCCTTGCCCTCTGTAACCCCTGTATTCTTCATCAATGTGATCCAGAGTTTCCTCCAGCATGTACACCCGATTTTAGGAAAAACCGTGTAGCTTCTGTTTCTTCAGATCTTTTTTGCCCCGTCACCTGTAGCCCATTTCCTTCTGTTTCCATTCCGCTTTGCACATGCAACGACCGGCCTTGCCCATCTTTTGAGCCCGGAGAGGAAGACGCAGAAGGGGAGACTCCCCATGATTCACAAGTGATAGCAACAGAACAAGATAAAGTGGACAGGCCTAGAGTGGAAAGAACGACATGCTCAAGCATGTTTTGGGGCAGAAGAAGTTGCAGCAGGGAACATCAGTGCAACTCGGAGATAAATGCCTGATCCTTGTATGGGAACTGAGGGCTCCTTTAAAATCCCCTATATCTAGTTTTGATTCACAGTTACGAAATTTAGGTTTAAATGGGAGCGGAGGAAGAAGATTTTCAGATTTTATGCGTGCTTCTTTCTTGTTGGGCTCGATGCTCGTGGGTAAGTAAATTGATGTTGTTGGAGGATGACTGATTGCAAACGCTTTCTGTATTGATTTTTGAATTTATTCAGAAGGGTTTGTAATGCCAATCAAAAAGTGAACACTTCGCTCTACTTCTCTACCGTCATGACTCTTCTTAGACAGCAAACGCGAGCTCTTTTGCCCGAGGAGCACAAAAATTGGATGCATATGTTTTTTCATGCTGTGGTCATTTTTGAATGAACGTCGACTGAACTGGGATGCTTGGAAATTGATGCAGCGCCAAAGCTATTGCTCCTACTACGGTCCTGTATCTGATTTCATGCTATGCCAGAGAAGGTACTCCTCTCGGGGTTTCATACATACAAGTCAAAGATACTTACTCTCAGGGTTTCGTACATACAAGTCCTATTGAGTTTAAATCCTCTGTAACGAGCTTTGTCTTTGCGTTCGCGGTTTTGGACTCTTTGTTCACATGCAAGTCATGTCATAAGGTCTCTGGGTTGATTTCTACCTTGAATATGTGGCAGATCTTTCCAGTAACTAGGAAATGGTATAGTCGTCAAGGCAATGTATATGGCCGACCATTTTCTCACTTTGTTTCCTGGCCAACGTCATTCCTTGAAATCTTGTTTAAAGTTCGGGAGAGAGTGGAGCTACCGTTCTAATTTCCCAATCGGACTGAACTCTGTAAGGCAGGCTAGGAAATTGAAAATTGAATCTTCAAGAAAATCGTGGCAAACCGCACCGCTATGATGTTATGACATGCATATGTCGGATGCAATTGGAGAGATTGTCGCTATGTTTATAACGTAATTTCCCAGGACCTGTTTTGAGTTCTTATCACATGTTGTCAAGGCCAGATGGCTTGGGGTCTTCCCCACAAATTCTAGGAACTTTGTTGCCGAACCTTTTTCTTACTTATGCTACAACTACTCATCGAATCCTGCGCCCCAACCTCACACACCACATGCATATACTCCCATCCTTTCCTCTTAGTCCTTTTACTTTTCCTAGTCTGCTGATTCACTTCAGACAATATAAGAGAGAGATGGAAGAAGCAGATGCTCCATCACCGATCGTTGCAAGCCAATATAATAATACATATATTATATAAAGTGGCACAATTCCCAACCCTAGGACCTGGCTCTGATGCTACATGCATCCCCATCTAGTGTTTGTCCTTTTTTTCTGGTCCTATGGAAAAAGACATGACATGGGACCAAGCAGTAACCACAGTCACCTACGCACAGTACCTAGTACTGAACCGGTACCGACCAATCGAAATGACACACACGACACAACATTCTCAAATCTCTTCCCACATGATTTGGTGACAAATCCAAGCCTTTTGGAAGCCTTGGAAAAAAAAAAACTGAAGGATAAAGGAAAAAAAGTTCTCATCAGCTAAGCTGAAGTGAATTGATAATGAGGACATGGTTTATAGTAATTTGGGATTGACGGTGGTGATGAAAATCGATTTGATCATCTTCTTCTAGCGGCAGTCTCTCGCTGGGCATTGAAGTAGACGGCGGCGACAGGTGAGCCCAAGCCATGGTTGAGAGAGAAGGCTCGGGTGTTGAAATGGTCTCTTGAAGCCGGAGCCCCAACCACAGTTTGCCTCCCTCTCTGCTTGAACAGCACGAACACGTACCGGTGGATCCCAACCACCGGCCTCGGCGTCTCATAGCTCACAATCTCTCTCCCTGTGTTGATTGCATTAGCAAAGCGGTTTACTCATTGCTCGAGCTTATATCTTAAGGGAGAAGGTAAAAGAAAATTGTTAACTGGCGGAAAAAATAGAGGAGCTCACCAAAAGAAGCATCAGTAGTACCGGGAATGTCTGTAACCATCCTGAAATGTTGGAATTGCAAATTGAAATGTTAGACAAAGCGCTGTCATCTTCCACAAAACACTAATATATAAAGCTTTGTAGCAATTGATGAATGAGGTGAAAGGGCGGTTTATTAAAATGTTATTTCACCGAGAAACAAGACAGGACTAGCGACCTAATTGTCCCATATCGCCAAGAACGGCTAATGGGGTTATGATGTTCAGAGAATCACAGGCGACATGGCTGTCCAACCTAAATGAACAGGTGAGATGCATCAAACTTGTCTATTAGGAAACTCTCATTCTCATGTTAAACTAAGTTGTTTCTACTAAGAGATTCATTTTCACATTGTCTAACTTACTCTTTTGAACTGTTGCAAAACAATTTGGCATCAGAACAAAGACAAGTATTTCTTTTAAGTTGTAGATGAAAACAGGTGATTTTTTTTTATGAATGCAGAGTGAGGCAGTTCTAGCTAGGTCTAAATTTGAGGTAAATGCGGTGTGAAAACAAATGTTATTGCTGAAAGATTATAGATAACAGTAGTGAAGAGACCAACCAGTGGAGATGTTCCCTTAAACGAGGATCGCTAGGGCTTGGAGCATCCGGGTCGGTCATTATCTTCGCGTTGGCCCCAAACGATTAGAAGTAACCAAAACAAACGCGTCAGAAACTTATGAATCAAAGCAAGGAAGATACATCATCATGCAAACAAATACACATAGACGAACTAGCAAAAGAGAGAGACTAAAGCATAGACTAACCAAAGTATAAGCCTCCCTCATGTCATCCCCGCCAATTTCCACGCGAGGCTTGGAAACAACAACGGCTGGCATGAGCTCATGGCCATTAGAGACTCTCTTGTTAGAGTTATAAATCACATTCAACCTCACTGTGGGTGTGAAAATGTCCACCACATCCCCCACCACTCTTCCCACAGTCAGCGGTTCCATTAGTCTCGACATTGTGCACGATCAAGAAAGCTCAAAAGCCAACGAACTCGAATGAATTGGTCTCGGTATATTAATATGTTTCTTCGTAAGAGATCTGGTGGAGTGCATGGTTATTCAGCAAAGCAAGAGAGCTTTTTATAGCAAGAGAAAGACGCAGAAATTAATTATAGGAAGGGAGGGAGGGAGAGAGAGAGGACGGCCATGTAAGCGCTCGAGCTGGCTCAAAAGATTCGAAGATGCTCCAACATCCCGTTGAAAAGGTTGTGTCTTTTATAGAAAGGATTCAAACCAAAAGTGCATCTCTTTCCATCGGAACTGAGTTGTCTCTTTTATATGAGTTTGGAGAGAATTGAAGCCACTAGAGAGATGAGAACCATGATTAGTTCGTCCTAGCAAAGATGATAAAGGGCAAAAAAAAAAAAAATCTCTAAAACCCTAAATTTGCACAGTAACTCATTTCATGCAACGAATCTCACACGTACTCATATCATGGGTCGACGGCAGAATAATTCCCACTCTCTACTAAGATTAAAAAACCATATCTTTGGCCAAATGGGCAGTCCACTTTTAAGGTGCTTCCGTCCATGCACCTGCTTTCTCGCGCTTAGAAACATCACAGAAAAAGGTATCTTATCGACGAGCCCCGCGTCTAACCCTCGTTCTAATGATCTTCTTTACCGCCCCAAATGTCTTTGTTGTTGAATATGTCTTGTCTAAACATACAGATTTAAGTGGGTTTCGAGGGAAAAAGTCTCTATATGCGTACAGTTGTTGTTCATTCCCAAGGGATGCCTCCAATGGAAACATTTGATTAGTAAACTGTTGTTGATGCTTCACTTTAGATGGCATCCCATACCATTGAGAGTAAAATCACTAATGATGATCCCGTCTTCCAGTTATATCAAGGCATGTGGACTAAAATGAGAAAAAGAAAAGTTAAGAGTTGTCTAGGGGCAGCAAGATGTCGCCCCATGAACCGTTCTTTCTATCAACGGAAATGGCTTAAAGTTGCATTGATTATGATGATATTGCTAACTCTAAATGGGCATGTGCACTTTCCAAGGGACGGCCATTCTGCTTCGGAATGGGATATATTTTATCATTATTTGACCTCTTTTTTTTATTTATGGTATTTACATGTCACGTGACTTCGACTTTCTTTTCCGTGCTCATTTCCAATGCAAGTGGCCTAACACATGAATTGCTTGTCCTTTTAGCTTTACTGTCTATTTGAAACTATGATTTGGATGGACCTATAATTAGGAATATAGCTACGGAAAGGGTCGTTGATATTGTGAGAGATTGGTACATGTAATTTTATTGCAGTATTTGCTCATGTGGCATATTGAAGATGATTAAATTGTTAAGAAGTTCCACAACACGACGAGCACAACACGAGGAACTCGAACCTAATGCCACAATGGTTAAGATGATTCGTGGGAATGAACCGCAAGAAATCAACCATACTTTGGAAAAGATGGTGGATGTGTCGGCTAACATGTACATAAGAGCGAAGTACTTTAAGGAAAAAAAAAAACAGTACAATCATGCAAATTGATTCTTCATTAAGACGTGATTTAGACTATATCAAGCATATCATTCGAGATTCTGAATTGTGTTCTTCAAGATATTTTCCCAACATTTGCTCAATTTACGAATAACTTGTTGGGTAGTCGTTGCAGCATCTTTTGTCCCTCTTGGCCACGAATGCCAGAATTTAATGAACGCTTTCAGTTTCAGAACCATTTTTCTTTCCATTTGATTTCTATAGATGAAGTTATCTTCAACTGAAAAAGATGAGGAAAGGCCGAGGGAACGAAATGAGGAGGCTAGCCACTTGTAAAGTGTTTTCAATCAAATGAATTGGAATCAACCTGTCCCTGCTTGACACGTCTTTGTGCGTCGATGAAGAATAGAATACAATGTGACTGAACATGCATAAAACATCAGGTTAAACTGCGGAAAAGCAGTTCCCTTTTCCAATATTCCGCTACTATACACACTGACACTTAATTTGATCAGCACGAATTCAGGTGCACTTTCTTTCCATCATTGACATATGACACGTGGCCGTCCCATAAAGCGATTGGAAGCCGAATCCTTGCTAGTCAAATTTGCGATGTGTCGCGATTTTGGCAGGGGCTTGAGGCCTCCAGCTATCGTGCCTCTAGCATCTTTCAACAAAAGTTGCACGAACGAACCTTCGTCGGCTTCTTGTTCGCGGGATTCTCTCTCTTTCCATTTTGACGTCTCCCGCGTCAACCAAGCGTTACATGTATCATCTAATTTAACCCTAGAAGAGGGGTGGAAAATGGGCCCTTAATGTTTTCCTGGACTTTCACCATGTAAACACTCGTTTCTAAAACCCTAATTCTACCGATAAGTTCATTGAAATTAACACGTACACTAACATGTCGAATGAAGAAAATATCGATAAGTTGGATGACTAGCTTCTCATACACATGACACAGCTTGATTGATGCTGCATGAGAAATAGAAGCTAAAGGGTGTTGAGAACATAAGATTAGCTACCAAAACTGCATGGAGAGCACGAGGAGCATAATGCATCTTTCTGGCAAGCATCTCTACGTATGCACATTTAACGCATGCGAATGCAAGGAACAATCAAAGGAGCATGATTCAGTTAAGTGAAGAGATGGACAGGAGAGAAGAAACATAGTTAGAGACCACCATGGACATATGATGTTCAAGCAAAAGCCAACCTACAGCTTAACGTTTGTCTCAAACAACACTTAAACCTTTATCATCATATAAAGCAACAACATATGATTCAGGTCAACCCGAGCCACGCGTCGCACTGGGCCTATGCCTAAGATGTTGAGAAAGTAGCTGGAATCGCATCACGTTGGCAAGAAATGCCCAGGCTCAGCAGCTAGAAACAAAAGCAAGACCGACGATTTTTGCCGAGCAGACTTAAAAAGAAACCAGTTCTAAAGGATTGCTGAACTTCTCCTTTAGTCCAAACCCAACACAGCTTGCGTACCAAAAAAAAGAAAAAGAAAAAAAGAACGTTGGATTAGTGTTCTTTAGATGAAACGACCATTCGTTGCTGATCGTTGATTGTAAAAATATTGCTGCTTGCTCAGAGATACATCAAGAAAAAGGCAATCTGGAGCGAGTGGTTCATGTCCTTAGGGCCGTTTTGCTTGGTTATTTTTTCCTGTTTTCCGCTTCCCCCCATAGAAAAATGAATTGGAAATCGAGAAGAGAAGTCACGAGTTTTTTTATAAATGTATTCCAAGTGTCAATGTTTTATATTTCTTTTGCGGGTCCGCTGCGTTGAATGATGATTAGATTGTGAGAATTCGAGACTGCCAAGAACCTTAAAAAGCTCGACGTCGACCGTAGCCTAACCTGCAATTACGTGCGATCAGGTTGGACGAGTTTGGCAAAAGAAACGGATGGACAAAGAGGCGACTGACCGACTCTCTCTCCATCAACTTTCGGTTTTGTCTTCTCCCGGACGCCAAAGCAAGAAATTATAGTCACCTTCGTGATGATCTTTATCCAAAATCAAAGCTTTGAAAAGTAAATGCTCCGCCCCTATCCCACCAATCTTATCATCATTCATTAGTGGAGCTTTTTACAGCTCAAAAAACAAAACTCAACGCTTTGAATTTTCCAGCCGGCCGCAATCTCGGTGCTCCTTTAGACCGGTCGATCTGCAATTTCCTAGCAAAACCCACGGAGACCTCCAAGAAACTACATAGAAAGCAAAGCAGCAGGTAGTCAAAAACGGATTGGCGTCGGCTCAATAAAAGCTAACGTGTCATTGCACTCGTTACCTGTCACGTGCAAACTCGGAAAGGCATTCGTTTGCTGATTGTTTATTATAAATATATTCAAAGTGTTTTGCTTGGTTATAATGCTTCTCAATATGTGCTGATTGTTTATTATAAATATATTCAAAGTGTTTTGCTTGGTTATAATGCTTCTCAATATGTGATTGCACCCTCCCGTGTATCACGTGCGAACTAGAAAGACACACCGCACGAAATGACCATAACCTGAAAGGGTTCAACACAAGAACTTAATACCCATAAGTAGAAAATGATCACATAAAAAAAAATACTTAAATCTTGTTGTCAAACAATGTGAAATGTTAATCAAGTCATTTCGGTCCGCCTATTGTCGTCAATACGTGTTTGGTCCGAACATCATCGCAAGTCTAGTGAGTCTAAACCCGGAAGAATCGCCCTCGAGACAAATCTAAGCCACATCAAACCAACATCAACATCGACTCTAATAAATAACAAAAGCGGCAGAGGCGTGACCATAGCTGAACAAACACTAATATTATTTAGTGTTTAACAAGAAGTAGCCAGGCTAACGCTGAGATTGACCACTTCTCCTGGAGAATCGCCTTCGAGATTCTACAGAGGCCTCCTTTTTGCGTTTTTGCATTACATACAGCTTCATAGCTTACGAAAAAAGTTAAATAAAAAGGATAAAAAGAAAAGAAAAGTGCTCTAGTGCATTCTAGAAAAAGCAGGGGAAGTCCCGCCCGGATAGGCACGTGCTTCGAGTCACCACCCCACGCCACCTCCAAAAATGAGGTTCAGGTGAATCACGTGATGTCCGTGCCCGCACGTGCCTCCCGCCGGTGGTCCCCACCCCACCCCTTCGGCTCGTCTAAAATTAAAAATTCCTAAAAATTGCCCTAAAAGCGTCCCCTTTTTCGTGTTGGTTAGTGATGATTGATTAGTTGAACACCCTTTGATTGGATCGGTGACACTGTTTCATCCACGGCTCCGCTCGGCTCCGGCCGCCGTTGCTCTGGCAATCCAACGGCTCCAGTTTGATCTCCGTCCGCACCTCCTCCTCTTCCCTTCCCCGCTTCGCCCCGATCGGCACCCCGAACAGCCTCGGGCTCTCCGCCGCCGCCGTGTTGCCGCCCAGCGGCTCGAGCTGCTTCTTCTCCCCCGCCGCCGCCGCCGCCCGGACGCCGCCGTTGGCGTAGTTCGACATGAGGGTGAAGATGCTGCTGCACAGGGTCTTCATCTGGCTCAGCTCCCGGTTGAGCAGCAGGTTCTCGCGCCGCAGCCGCTCGTTCTCGTCCATGATCTCCGCCGCGCAGTTCTGCCCGCACGCCGACGGCGACGACCGCGACGAGATGCCCTGCTCGTCGCCGGAGTTCGACGGCGACGCCCTGGGCCTCCCCGCCGCCACGAGCGCCGGGGCCGGCGGCGAGGCGGAGATCTTGCGGCGATGGATTTCGCGGAGGAGCCGCTTCTCGCCTCTCCTGAAGCAGTCGTTGGAGAATTCCCACCGATCAGGCACGACCTTCCTAAATCCCTGCCAAAAAAAAGAAGAAGAGAAACGGAGGGGATCAATAAGGCTCCATCGACCACAAACGAAACGCCACGTTTCATCAGTCGGGATGCCCGATGAAACGGAAGGAATCGAGAGCGCATGCGAGAACGAGGGGAGGGAAGGGAGCAAGGGCGGGCAGCTCGTACGTAGGTGTTGAGCTGGCGGACGAAGCTGGAGAAGTTGTTGTGCTTGAAGTACTTGGGGAGGAGGTCGCGGGCGAAGACGGTGGGGTTCCAGACGATGAAGGAGGAGCCGTCGCCGTTCCAGGAGATGACCTCGTCGATGGCGGGGTCGTCGACGAGCTGGTACGTCTTGGTGAGGAACGGGGTGGGGACGGAGCGCTGGCTCTCGCCGCCGGAGGCCGAGCCGTGCTGCTCCGCCGGCGGGGCGGCCATGGCAGCGACGGACGGACAAGATCCGAGGTGGCAGGACGATGATGGATTCTAGAACTTTCAGGAGGAAGTTATGAAGGAGGAGGAGCGGGAGGGGGTGGAGGAGGAGGAGAGAAACGGAGAAGTCGAGGATAATAAATATCTGCTGGGCTTTTCAGAAGGGGCGAGAGAAGGAGGAAGGCTCCTTCCTTCACTGACTTACGTTTCAATTTCGCCGTATCTTCTTCTTCTCCTTCTTCTCCTTCTCCTTCTCCTTCTTATTCCGTCCGACGTGTCGTCCAGAAGTTTCTTCGAATTTGGGTTGGGATTTTATTCAGGAGGTGGGGCCCCCGCCCCCCTCCACCGGGGGGGTGGCTGGCGTACACGTGGCACCCCCGTTCGCACGAGATGCCGCCCCCACCTCGTCGTTTTGTCCTCTTTCGAGATGGGAAACGATGAGAACGATCCGTCGTTGTTTTGATTATATCCTTCCTCGTCGGATTCGGCCGTGGAATTTTTCTATTTCGCTCTGAAAGCCGGATTCAAATTCGACCGCGTTCGTGCTTGAACAAAGATTCGCCTGCTACATCTTAGGAATGATTTCTTCCCAATCCGATCCGATCCCACCTGGAAACTAAAAATCGGACCAGCCAATCCTAAAAGATTGGGAACCGGTCCATCGAACCGATCATTTAGCAAAAAAGAAAAAAAAAAATTAAAAATTTAAAAGATATTAGAGTTATTACTATTTTAGGATTTATTACTTCTTTTAAGAAATTAAAAAATATACCTAAAAAGAAAAAAGAGTTAGTTCAGTCCGTTTCTCCTCGGGAATTCGGAACCGGACCAAAAATCACCGATTCCGTAAAATGGAACTGGGAACCAAATCAAACTGACCAATCTAATCCGGTCCGGGCGATTGCCCATTTGGGCAGTCCACATGTCACGGTCTGAATGCACAAAGAGAATAAAAATCATCTCATTTAGCCCCCACCCCCCCCAAAAAAAAAAAAAAAAATACAACATAAAATGGTTGAAAGAAACCTCAAATAGCTACGAAGAAGATAACAACAACCAAATGTCGAGTCAACCACTAACTTCCCAACCCCCAACTCCTATCATTTGTATTCTCATTCAAATAAGTTTTTCAGTTTCCCAACTAACAAGAACCAGACTTTGCATTGCCCGACCATAAACACAGGCAATGCCGTCTAGAGACTCCTTCCTTTTACTGAGACCTAGTTTCCAGAGACTATTTCCGGTTGTGCATAGCCCAACAAAAATCCGGATTAGTGATCGTGGAGAGGGCTTAAGATACTCTCTATACAGATTTATCACAGTTTCTAAGTCCTCGGCATCCAATAACAATTCGATGAAAAACTGGCAGTGACGGTGGCGTATTAACCCAATCAAAGAGGGAAGAATGTCATAATTTTAGCATATCACCTAGAATTACAAGCATAGCAAACAGGCAATACAATTAAACAGTAGTGATGATTCAAACAAGAGAAGGTTAGAACTCTATCATCAACAAGAACCAGCTTCTGAATTCAGGACAAATCATCAGGAACACATTGTCAACAGTCACTTACATTGTGCAAGGTAAACGAGACTCGAACCAACATACATCTTAAACATGAGAGCCCAAATCGCAATGTCCGAGACATGATTTACTTACCAATAGAGCTCGTAGCTTCTTTGACAGTGCCAAGAAGATGCATCATCTCTAAAGTGAGCGCATGCAACAATGGATAGCTACATCATTCCTTTTGTTATCCCAGCAAACTTTATCAGGTTAGGTTAGATAAATTACTGCAGAAATAGGCAGCTGATTATGAAAGCAAAATTTCATGACCGTATGTGAACATTCAGTAAAGACATGGCCGTCATAGCATTCATCAAAAGGACAGTGCTCCTGAAAATGCACATTTGCTGAGAGACCACTTGATGTTTTCCACGATCCTTAGAACAATACAAGGGACAGAGGGCAAACGCAAAGTGATCGACCGATATCTTGAAACAAACAACTTGTACTTCAAGAAACAAAGTGGTGCCAATGGCATAGGGAATACCTTAGATGGAAATTTTGGGTTCTTCAGCTGTTCTCTAGCCATTTAAAGGAATTCGTTTGCTAGAGGTGGAAAAAAATGCAACAAATAAAAAGAAATCAATGTTGAAATTATTAGTGCATGGTTCTGTTGAAGAAGTTCCAGCAGCATATAAGTCCATCAAAGGATGGACTTCCAGGCCATCAAACCAAACTTCTCTAGCATTGCATTAATTGACAATGTTTATGATGCCCTTTTTGACAATTCCACATTCAGTTCAATCACAGAAGCCTTTTAGACCCTATAAACAACAATTCATATAGCACGATAGGGGCAAAGAGAAGATATAGCACCTAATTAAGTGTCTCCACTTATCGGGTTCTTTAATTCACTATACTTTGCCTCTGAGGGCCAATAATAGCATCGAATACCACACATAACGTGAAGCAGTCGCTGATTCCATATTAGATCATTCAGGTACCCACTAGGCAGAACCTTATATACGCATTCAACAGCCAGACTAGTGAGGTAGCAAAAATATGGAACAAAGCACCTTGAATTATAGATTCAAGCAATAAAGAATCAAAATGAACTGATAGAAGCATGGAACTGAATATGAAACAGACAATGCAGAAGTTACCAGCTCCAGCAGTACCAAACTAATGGAGAAGTTGCAAGAGCTCTGGCACCAGTCAGTCAGTGGCCAACAAGTTCATTATATAGTCTATCCAGCAATAAAATGAGCCGGTGTAGTCCCATGTATTGCAGCTATCTAATTAACATTCAAAAGGATCTCACAAGCATGACACTGCACTCAAAATTAGTCAAAATTGTCACCCGAAGGCCAAAAGATAAAGGCCCAAACCCGGGCTGGTGCGCGTAGCCCTTCCTACTGTGGAATGAGTCATCAGGAAAGCAGAAAGAATCCTCAGGAAACATACATAAAACCGCGACGGTATAGCACCAAGGTCACAGAAGTGAACACGGTCCAAACAAAGACCACCCACCAAGCCATGAGCAGAGCCACCTGCTTGAGAAAAGCCGAGCAAGGTAGCTGGCCACATAGCAAATTTAACTTTCCAAGGGGGTTACCTTCAATCTGAGATAAGCCAAGAAAGAGAAGTGCCAAGCTCGGGGGGGCCAGGAACTGCAAGATAGTCAGGCATAGGTAGTGATTGTGGAGAAAAACCTTGGCCCTGCTAAAATCTAAATCCGGAACTCTGCTAGAGTGCAACCTCTGGTACCACGACAGTACGGCTTCGTTCAGATACATTTGAAAGACCGAACGAAATGCCGCGATTTGCAAGACACTCGATATCAGCAAGCACCAAAGCCTAAACTTGGTAAAATCCGATCTCGACATCCCCACATTTCCAAGTAATCTGTCCGCATCTCCACCATCACCAGACAAACTCCCCACCTTACCATCGCCGAGTCTTTCATTAATAAGCATTTTAGATAATGGGGTGATCCAAAGCAATGCCGTGAAGATACTCAACAGATAGGTCGCAAAGAGCACCATCCTCGCGAACCATCCGCAAGAAATTATGGACAAATTAGATCGAATCTGATCGGTTCCGAGCCAAAACGCCCGGGCACTCTTCGCGGTGGGCATATAAAGATAACCGGCCAGGCAACCCATCGAGCCGGCAATTAGAATCGCGCAGAACCCATCAACCGCGCCGAGATCAAAATCCAGACTTGACCGAGCAAGCGACGAACAAATCAAGAGCCCCGCGATAAACCCCAGGACGCCAAAGCACAAACTGAGCTGCTTCTCCGACCTCCTCGAGGCCGACCGCTCGAAGGAAACCTTGGCGAGCGCCAAGAACCACTTGGACACCGCAACGAATCCGAACAGGACCGGAATCAGAGACCCGTCCGCCAAGACCCCATCCCCGCCGCCCTCGGCCCCGCCGCCCAAGTACAGATTAAGCGCGGCGCAGGAAGCGCCGACGAGGGACAAGGCGAAGACGCCGCCGTACTCACGGAAATAGATCCTCGACTCGAGGTGGGCCTCGTCGAGCTTGAGCCGGAAGATCTGGGCGTTGTTCTCGTCGAACTCGAACTTGTCCTTGTCCTTGGATCTGCCCCGCTTCCTGAGCTCGGCACTGGTGGAGGAGGACAGGGTCTGGTACCCATTAAGGCCGCCGCCGCCGGCGGAGGAGGCGGGATCGGAGCCGGGCCTCCGGATGGCGGCGCGGAGGCCGGAGCCGGAAGGGGAGGCGGCGCCGGCGCCGAGGTTCTCGGGCTGGATGTAGGTGAAGAGGCCGCGGAGGAAGAGGACGGGGAGGCGGAGGAAGGAGAGGAGGAGGGAGAGGGAGAGGGCGAGGGAGGCGTAGAGGGCGAGGTTCTTGTACGTCGCCAGGAGCGGTGGCAGCATCGTCGTCGTCGTCGTCGTCTTCTTCTTCTTCTTCTTCTTCTGGAATTTCGAGGTTGCTGTCTCGTCGATGATTTCGCGGAGGAGGAAAAACCCTGGGGAAGGAGATCCCGGTGTCTGCCTGCTCGCCGGAGAAAACTGTCGTCTTGGGTGCTGGTGCTCTACGAGGCTCCAGCTTCTTTGTGAAATTTCACTCCTTGAATCTCTCGATGGAGTAGAGACCAGCGAAACCTATGTCTTGTCATAATTTTTAACTTTTATAGTCTTAAAAATGAATATATTTCGACAAAAATCACGTGTACGGATATATTTTATTGAGTTGATGAAATGACTTATTTAAAATATAGAATGCATTTGAAATTTTCATTAAAAAATCTCAACAATTTATACTTTTTATATGAATTTGATATCTCGAAAGCATTTAAACGAATGATGTTTTTAATGTTGAATGAAATGGTAGATATAATACTCTTGACTCTTCAAATTTGGACAAGTTGCAGTTCCATTTTTGTTTATGTCACGGGCAAAAATGACTATAATTTTCCTATAGAAGCAACGAATTCAAAATATGCAACAATCTAATTAAGCGAATTCTGACGATTTTCATTGTAGTCGCCGTTAAACGTAATGCAAGTGTAAAAGATATTTCCAATGAGGATGAGCATAACCCAAAAATGGGATAAGGTCAACGAAAAGGTTTAAGAATTGCAATCGATCGTGTGGAAGAATGGGATTGGATGGTTATTTTGAGGACATGGCATTACTTGTGGGATGGAGAAGCACACAAATGTAGGGAGTCGATTCCGTCCGTGTCCTCTTCTCTAACATTCGCGAGCAAAGACATGGTAGCACAAATGGACAACACTAAAATAAGAACAAAGTCGTAATTCTTCCTCGCATACCATCGGTGACTACATCAGAAAACAAAGTTATTATTTTCACACATAACTCAAATGAGGTCGTGTTCCTACTGTTTGGCTGGGATAATTATCCGAAAAAAATTAAATTTATTGTACGGCGACTAATTCAATCATCAACTTTCCGATTTAATTAGTCTTTAAATCTTTTGACGATTTTCCACTATAATCCTTCAAACCAATTATGATCAGAAAACGTGGACACTAACTGTTCTCATGGCACATCGACATTGATATAGACAATTTTTGTAATTTTTAAAAAAGTTTGTACATTTGTTCTTTTTCTTTTTCATTTTTTTCCTATTTCTCTCCACCGGTTGCCAGGGCCTCAACGAGGGTTGCAATGCCCTTGCCTAATCTAGGCCAAGTGAGGGCCAACAAGGGCGCTGTGGTCGTCGCACATGGCTAGAGGAGGGAAATAGCAAAAAATAGGAGAATGGAAGAAATGAATGGTGGAAAAGAGAGTGAGAGGGAGAGAGAGGAAGATTTCAGAATATTTAAAAAGAAAATTGCAAAAATATTTAAATCAGAAATTTCAAGTCAAAATTGGTCAAAAGAACTATATCAAAACATCAATTAAAAGTTTAAAACTAAATTGATCAAATTAAAAAAATTTAATATTGAATTTATTGCCATAAAATAAGTTCATGGCTTTTTCAGAGGTGGAAATAAATTAAGCAATGCTTGGAGTCGAATCTACTCAATCGCCAAAGATATGATCACGTGTTAACAGTATTCCTCGAGACTACCCTTTCTCGGCCACCTCCATTGTTGTAGTAGACATTTTCGCATGGCTGAATAAAATGCATTTATCGAGTATTATTGCTGCTTAAGTAAATGGTGAAAGGGAAAGGATAATTGGTTCGTGAAGGAGATAGGAACTCGAATCCAATTATAATCCCAGTAAATCGAAGTGAATCAAAAATAGCATAGTATGGATAGCTTGGCTCCACCTTTTAATGTGACTTAGGTGGACATTTAGGAGACAAAGCTAGCCCAAAATACCACTAAATCGAAACGAACATAAAGTTTCGCGACACGTGTGAAAGAGCAATGGGAACCAGTCGATGCTGATGACTTTGGAAAAGTAAAAAAAAAGGACAATCTTAGCAAATATGGAGTTCAAATTAATGATGTCCGAGTTAGGTGGGGGATACTTTTCTTCTTGATTGATGTCACATTACTTGTTCCAACTGCTTTGATTTGACGTGGAGAATTTGTTTGATAGCCATTATCAAGTACCAAAAAATCTAATGCCAATCAGTGAGCTTTGTAACCGCTAATTATACACGACTTAATTGACTAATTTAAGTTAAAAATCTCTTAATGTGGTAGATAAGTTGTTTACATTGATAAAATCAACTGAGTCACTATAGTCGGTGTGGTATCAATTCAAGTAAGCATATGACTTGAGACCAAGTGAGGTGGCTATCGGCAAGATGCTGATTACAATGGAGATACTAGTCATTGAAATTTTTGTTGATGGTATACTTATCGATGACCATTATCAACTATTGATATATGATACAACCGTTGATTGACAATTATCATGATAAAATTGTTAAAAGGTTAGAAAAAGTAGAGATGTCGACTCCCAACTGGATGAAAGAAATTATATGAAAACTAACTTTTTTCTTTTTTTTTAATAAAGTGGGTGCAAAGTTCAAGCATAATGGCATTCAAGGTGAAAACTGCTTGTGGACAAGACAATGGAGCACAATGGATCGTGATAAGAAGGAATGACTTGAATGAGCATCAAGGTGGTGACGAATAAATATGGAGAATCAAAGTGCGATTTTTAAAATATAACTATTGAGAAGTAAGATATCGTGGCAACGTGAAGATGTGAAGCCAAAAAGCTTTGGAGATATGAAGGCATGGTTGAAAGTGCTAAAAAATTACTTATGGGCAATCACGTTATATTTGATAATTAAATTCAGATGTGTATTTTAGTTGCATCTTTTGTATCTTTGTTACTGGTTAATTTCGGCATTATGTCTTTCCATCATCTCACTCTATCGATGAAATTTTGGCAAAGTCCTATGTACTTTAACATCGATTGAATTCTATCCGAACGTATCTATTGGTTTCTTTATGCTTAGTGCCATATCTTGTACGCAATCTTCATAGAAAATGTCTTCTCTCATAAAAAATTGAAAAATTCACTTTTTATGAGAGATACTTCATCGTCGAATCAAATTCCGACAAATCACAAGTTAAGTGATGTTATGCACAATAGAAAGTCAAATCTTATGATCATATATGTCATCAAAACATTCCAATAATGCCCATTACTTCATGGATTGGTGAAAAGAAAAAATTATTATTTAAATATCATAAGTTGTCAAGCCCACCCACTAAATAATAAACGCACTATTCCCTCCAAATTACTGGCTAACCATTCACATGCACTTCAACCAGATGTAAGAAACAAACCCTTAAATTCGGAAAATTAAAATTTCATCCCAAATCTCATTGGTTGGAAGGTGCCACGTGTCGCCTCCGGAACGGGGCATTACACTTGATAGGTCCCCTCTCAACCTTTGGTATCAGCAAGCTGCGGGACCACCTGCATTGGGTCAGGTACGCCACATCAATCATCCTAATTACAGAAATTCATCATACCAAAGCAAAGACCTTACCAAGCTTAATCAGATATTTGGAGTCATGACTTCTCAAAATTTCATTTATTTTCCCAAAAAATAAATAATTTTAAAAAATAATTATTCATATCATTTGAAATAATTACTAAATCATATTTTTATTTATTATAATAATTTTTTAAAAAAATACTTTTAATATTTATGATATTTCGTGATATTCTGTACTCTCACTTGTAAAATATCTGGTGGTGAGCACTCAAAAAAAAGGGCGGATCTTTTGATGAGCACCAACCTGGTCGTGAGAGGAATCTCTCTTCGATTGCGATGAACCCTTCCTCGATCTCCTGTCCTGCCTACCGTCCGATCTCGCCCTCGACCCGGGCCCCATCCGGTCTGATGCTCGGACCAAAAAAAAAAAAAAAGAAGGCCCCAGATGAGTAAAACAGTAAAAAAAAAGTAAAATAAATATTAAAGAAGATGGGGGTGAAAAAGGGACGTAAAAGCGGAGGAACAGGAAAAGGCACAAATATCTGCCTGCGCCCGTGGCATATTCGACATTTCCGTAGATTCTTCCGGGGCAGCGATCGATTCTCGATATACGAGACACCAAAAAAAAATTCATGTAATTTTGTCGGAAATTAAATTGGAAAAAAAAAAGAGAAAAAGAAAAATCAAGCCCGTCAAAGGGTTAATTAATTAAAAAAGACCTGATTTAAAGGAATTAATAAAAATTGTCGCATTGACTAATTATATTGTATTTTTTTTCCCTCGAGTAATCCAGCAATGCATTCAGAAAATCGCATTTTAATTAAAGAAATTGATACGACGGTTCATCAAGATAGTTTCTCCCTAATATGAAGTCAAGAAACTACCATGCATTAAAGTGATGAATTGAAGGTAATGCGTAATTCAAAATTTTGCTCTTTGAGAAGATATTTTAATTATAGAAATTAATCAAGTTATTTGATTAGATGAAGGAGCTTCAACTAAGTTATCTAACGCTTCAAAGAAACGTGGAAAATCCGAATTTTCAACCCTCTTACTGGAAGAATGAATGATTCAGAGTGAATTCAAGCAAAAAAAAAAAATTAATTAATTAAAAAAAGTGCTACTAAAATTGGCAAGACAAGGGGGATTTTTCCTTCCATTTTTTTTTTTTTTTTTTTTTTTTTCTTTTTTGTCAATTTCACCTGAAGACGATGACGATGAGGAGGTTGTGGTCTTCTTCCTCCTTTGGGACTGCAAATCCTGGGTGGACTCGGAGCTGTCGGGAAGATACCGATCAAGGCGGAGACCGCCGTCATCGCCGCCGCCGCTGCCGTCGGCGTTCTTGTTTCCGAAGACAGTGCGCACGAAGGAAGCCTCCACCGAGTTCAGGAAGCGGAAATGCTTCTCGTCCGTCCACGTCTCCGACGGCGCCCGCGACGCCATCGCCAGCCGGCCGAGTTTCCTGCCGGAAGTCGGAAGGAAAAGAAAAAAAAAAAAAAAAAGAAGAGAAGAGATGGGGTTCGGTCGGGTTAAGGTTTTTCTGGATCGTATGTTGCAGGAGCTCTCCCCAGACAGATTGTATAAGCTTTTGCGCTTTATATGAATGTAGGGAGGGGCTGTTTTTGGAGTCCCTACTTTGGGACTAGGAAAGAATCTTAGAGGATTATCTCGCCTCCCCCTAAGGTTTTGCGAAATTAGTCTTCCAACTTTTAATAAAGTAATCGAAATTGTAAAAAGTCGAAAAGAATGTGAGATTTGATTATTGAAATATCTATTGACTTTCGCTGATGTCTTATCGTATGTAAGATCGTCGCCCGTACGATAAATCTTACAGATGGAGCCTCCACATTTAATGGCACGAAGGGTGGAGGAGAAAAAACTTGCTCGCATGTCGTGTTTCAATAGGCTCCTTCTTCAGTAATGTGTGGGTAAAATTAGAGACTCCTTTAAGATAATCGCATCTTTCATCAAAACTACCATTAGCGGTAATAAGAAATTGTCTTGGTCAAGCTACTTCCATTCGAGGGAACGAGAGAATTTAGTAATTTCTCGAGAGGGGAGTCTAAAGAATCACGACACATTCGATTACTAGAGACCGCATGCTCAAATGCCGCGACCGGGATCCGAACCTCAAACCGCCGGCTCATACCCTCGGCACCACCAAAAGGTCCCTAAAAAGTGCAAAAGGGCCGTATGGTTCCGTAGTGCATGGATTTTGGACGCGCTGAAAGTGGAAGGGAGGGCGAGTAGGCAAGGCAGTGGCGTACTCTAGAAGGTGGGCATGGACCACTCTGAATAAAAGGGTGAGGGCGAGAGGACAGAAATATCTTGGAGGGCCTTTGAAAGATATAAATAAGGGAAAACTCGGTGAGATATTTTCGGAAGGAGAATCGAAGACAAAGTGTCCGTCATCTCATCTCAGCACAGCACAGCACAGCACAGCACAGCAGCCAGCGGCCCACAAGAAGACACAGAGTCGGAATCTGGTGCTGCAGTTGCTCTCGGCAGATTGCGATCGTTATCCTCACATATAAAAGCGATAACTTTATCGCTCTTTTTCCCTCCTCCTATTGTCCCTTTTTCTCTCTTTTGCTTATTATAAATCTCGGTCCGTTCTGGCCAATGGTCCCCGAATTCCAGATGTATCCCAACGAAGTGGTCAGAGTCAACGGGAGGGTACTTTCGCCATGCAGAGATGGACAACAAGCTCGGCACACGCGTAAAGGTCACCAAGAACGCTCGAAGAGATGGCCCAACGCATGATGCAAGCAGGAACTGATGGGTTCCGCGAACATTGCACTCCATCGCCATCGGTTCGAGGAGCTAATCAAAGGGAATGGATATCGCCACATAGGGTGCGAGGAGATAACACAGATATTTGTAGTTCAATGTTGGAAAAACCTTGAGAAGTGTTTTCGGGTCGTGCCGAGAAGACGACTCGATGGAAATCAGCAGAGCAAGAGCACCACACAAGGTGGGAGAAGGATCACTTGCCTGTACACAACAAGGGAAAATTGCACGAAATATATAACCAGAATACAACAAGAGAACAAGAAAACAGTCAGCTTTGAGTCTTGGCTCGATCTCGTACAGCGTTTTTTAAGCTGTGTTGGCTGGCGGCCCTGACGAAGAGACCGTGCTGTCCTTGATCTCAATGTCCTTCACGCCGGCGCTTAAAGACGATGAGGAATCATGCGCACCGTTGTCCTTCTCCATCTCTTCAACGTCCTCATCCACTAGCTCGAGCAAAGACCCTTGCTTCCGGAGTTCTCTCACTTTCAAGAACTCGTCGTAGTGCGCTCGTCTGTGCTCCCTGAAGGTCATGCCGCTCCTGTCAGCTTCTGAATCTGAACAAACAAAAGCCGAAAACAAAGCTATTCAACTTCCGACAACATGTGATGGAAAATAGTTTGAGACCCAATGGAAGGGAGAAAAAGTAGCAACGTGAAAAGCACAAGCAAAGCAAGTCAAAAGAAGAAAGAATACGACACGTAGATGATGCATATCTATCTTCACAATCACTAAAGTCGTCAAGGAAAATATCTCGTCTGTCTCCAAACAAAAGAGTACAAAAGAAAAAAAATCTAGCAAAAGATGACAGAGATAATCAAATAAGGTACAGAATTTAACAACACATCAACTTATTCCCAGACGTATTCTCCTCATGCTAGAAAACCAAATACCCGCAGCAATTCTTAGGTAACTAGATATTTCTCAGCTTATAAGACATGACGGCTCTATAAAAGGCAAGGTGGGAAATCTATAGGCCATAGCTAAATTTGCAAACCTTCATCATCTGGTTCCATAGCATCTCCCTCATCCTCAGACGATGTCCAGCCAGATCGTCTATTAGCTTTTGTACTTGAAGAAGCCACATCATTTAGAGCAGTAAGTATAGCTTCTGCGTGATCATCGACGCACTCATCAAAAGGCCCCCGCATTGGAGATAGCGAACCTACAGAAAACAACTTTTCAGCGGGAGTAAGTCTGAATCCTGCACTGGTTGTAACGGAAATATTAAAACCTCAATGGAGATCTAGTCCTAAAAAATGTCAGGAAAGTTTAACTCTTTAAAGCTCTGAGGGCATATTATCATCAGTCAGGGAGATCAAGGTCCGTCCATCGTCTTATTATCAAACTAAGAAGAGGAAGCCAACCGTTCACAGCACTTTCAAGTGGAGCAGAGATATATAACAGCCTACCATCATCATCAATCATGGGATGATACGGCGTCTTGGGTTCTGTAATTTTCTGCCTAACAGGTTTATTTGCTTCTATCTCACCCAAATTATTCTCATCCCACTGCACACGGCTCTTGTTACCCCTGAAAAAAAGCTGAGATAAGTACATCCTTGATGGCCACACCATAGATGACAATGTGCCAACATATTGAAGGTCCAGAAAACATGTATACGTCACTTTCCAATTGTATCACTTTAAATGCACATAAAAATAAAAATTAAAAAACTTGTCATCAGTACAATGCGTGTTCATATTAATGACCAAGAAATCCTAATGAAACTATTTGTCTCATATCCCCCTAACCTGAACTCCTCTTGGAGATTCCTAGCGGTCCTTCAACCAGGTTCTTAATCCCAATTTTTTTTTTTTTTTTTTTTTTTTTTAACTGGAAACTTAATCCAATCTAATTATCAAGCAAATACAGAGCCCATCCTTCAATAGCAACGTTATCGAATAATATTTTACATCATTCCAGCCGAGAAACTATTCCAAACTACAGAGTAGCATTAGTTCAGTGAAGTGTCACAATACAAGTAAAGTGATGATCATGATGACAATTAACGTCTCACTACTCAGTAGCACGTAATGCATATTAATGTTTTGACTATCCGAAAATCAAGTCTAATCTATGAAAAAAGCAGCCCCATCCTTCAATAGCAACGTTGGTGAATAATATTTTTCATCCTTCCAGCTTAGAAACTATTCCAAACTACAGGGTAGAAGTTTGAGACTGAAACATGTTAGTCTATTCAAGCATTGCAGTGCAATTAGAGGATTGTGTGATGAACATGATGAAATTAACGTCTCAATGCTCGGTAGCATGTAATGTACATTAATGCTCCGACTATCTGAAAAACAACTCTGATCTCTGAGAAAAGCAGCCTCAGGATTGCATAGTAATTCCATGGTCTCTTTAACTAGAAGTTAACAAGTAGCAATAGAGGTGCTTAGGATGACACAGCTGTGTCAGAATTTTGTCCATTGAATCAGCCATAATTCAGAAAACAAAAAAGAGAGATCTTTGTTAGATTTGCATGCTATATAATCATGAGGAACGCACTAAAGCCAAGACATTATTGCGTCATGTGTTACGACACAATTTACATCTCATTGATATCGATCCTTCATCGGGGACAATTCCCGGACCTTTATATCGCCAACTAAAGCCTTTGAAATTGATAACAAAGTTGGAAAAGAAATTATGTACTGAGAGAGATCCAGCATGAGATATAATTACTTCATCTCGTCAAACTGCTGGTCCTCTCAATCGCAAAAGTATCGGGAGTCCCTTCACCGACTTGCCTTCCCGCTGCAACAACCCGGAAAATGTAACAGTTTCAGTAATTCAACAGAGAGATTTTCACTTTGACATACCACAGCGGGATTAAACACACACACAACCAAAAAAAAAAAATCGGCAATCATAATCCGCCATGACTGATTCCCCATTTCATCTCCGGATTACCGATCTCACGACCCCGTGACGCAGCCACAATATTGCAAAGCCAGAATCTTTAAATAAATAAATAAAACTCTGGAAATAGCATATGCAGCAGCGAAATCACTAGGCGAATTCATAATCGACAGAGAAATGAAACGCCGCTACGATCCAAACTATTCCTCATTCATTGCTCAATCATCGAAGATTCTAAATGCTTCTCCTATCTCAATCCGTACACAACAGCCAATTGGCCCCACGATATACACCCGATCTCAACCCGATCGGACATCGCATCGCATTCGATGATCAAGGAATAAGGGTTACCGCAATCCCTGGTCCGGCCGGCGAACGGCGATCCGGCAGGGGAGCTTGAATCGAAACCCTAGCTGGAGGAAGAGGACGAGGAAGACAGCCTCGCGCCGCTTTCGTTTTTCGGAACTTTAAAGGAAAATTTGCTTTCTTCGTTTTGTCGGAAAATGCTTTTTCACAAGGAACGTGAGCCTTGTTCTTTTCTATTTATCGCGGAAGATAAAAGAGAAAAAAAAGAAAACTGTTGTCTAGAATTTACTTATCTAAAATTTCATTTACTAATATAATTATGAGATGAAAAAAGTAATTTATCACGCCACAAGCATTGATTTTTCTTTATATAGTTTCACAAAGGATCAACAATGCATTTGCTTAAAGTTAAAGTTCTTTTCGTCAAATCAAGCACATAATTCTCGGATGTATTACGATATTCAACCTTAAGGTTGAGCACGACGGTAAAAATGCAAAGCAAAATTAAAGAAGTGCTAAAAAAATACGTATTTGACAAGACATGAGCATCATTGATGCATCCAATGTAATCAAAACACATTTTCGTCTTCGAGTCACATTTCCTTTGGAATCAAATTGCATAAATCACTTTTGAATTGCTCATAAAATAAGGAGGTCGTTCCTTTTCATAAATAGTCCCTAAAGTTTATGTTAATATTCAATGTGGACCTTAAACTTTTTGTTCATGTTTAATTTAGTCATTATGGTAAGGTGATGGGTCCCTTCATATTACAACTCTCGTAGAGTTTTGACTACGGGGCGTCGAGGCGCCAAGTCTTCCCTAGCTGAGATTGCTGCAAAAATATTTCTAGTAAAGCTTAGAGGAGAACTATTAAGCTACAGAGTTGGAGTAGTAGTTGGGGCAAAAGGATCAGCTGGTTGCCTCGGTTGCTGGGGAAGACTATGCTCTTCAAGCTCTGCAATCAAAGGGATCAATTAGTTGTCTCGAATGTTGGGTGGGAAGACCATGCTCTTTAAGCTCAGCAATCTACTGCTTCACTTTCGCTATTTCTTCAGTAGGGTTTTCCAAATAATGATGCCGGATTCGTCCAGCTTCAAGATTAGAAAGCCCTTTTTCAAGGTTTCTTATCATTCCTGCAATTTTGATGGAAGCTTCTACACCTTGCGAGGGTCATATTCCCCTTCTAGTTGATCATATTTTTGGCATTGATATGTCTCTAGAATCAGATTTACTTGCTGCATCTTTGCTCCCCTATACTTGGAAAGGTTGGATTGAAAGACTTCACAGGTTGCATTTGTCATCAAATGATTCTAAATCATATGCCTACTTTCAATTCGTTAACGGTACATAGAAAGGAAGACTATAGCTCTTATGCTCTTGAGTATCCGACAAATCTAATTGATTGGAAGGACAAGGAGACAGAAAACCATGGAAGAGAAATAAAAGAGAGGATGAACACAGAAAGGAAGACTACAGTTCTTATGCTCTTAGAGTACCTGACAAATCTAATTGATTGGAAGGACAAGAAGAAAGAAAACCATGGAAGAGAAATAAAAGAGAGGATGAACACAGAATCAACACAAGCACCAATAAACAAAAAGAATATGTCAGCCAGCAAAATGAATTTAGTGGCCAGTAGAGCTTTCAACGAAGCCAGAAGTGCCGAAGTTCGTTATTTTAGACATGGAAGAGCCAGAATTACACATTTCATATCTTAAGTAGAGAGCTTGCATAAACACAAGTACAAGTAGAAAGGCATTCTTTCATCATATGAAAGGTTTCAGAGTTTCCACATTCAAAAAGACTTTGGCAACTTTTGCCAAAAACAGATCAGGTAGACTAATGGGAGCATAGAGTTGTTGCCACAATTAGCCTGGAAAGTCCTCTTTTTAATAAAGTACCAGCTCCAGGTCCTCCAACACCCTTGCTCATATCATTAAGATGAGTTTGACGCAATTGAACCCGATGCATGTGCTCTTTCCTTGACAACCGGCTCTGGTCCTGAGGAATATGAGAGTCAGGAGAGAACATCATCAGACAAACAATCAGCACGAAAAACTATCGTAACTGTGCAACCTACAACTGACCCACCAGGAAAGGATGAAACAAACAGTGTTCACCTAAATAACTAAAATTTAAAGAAGGAAAGAGGAAAAGAGGAGGTAAAAAGAAACTACAAGGTAGAGACAGAGACCTAAGATAATGGGATAGATGCACAGTTCATATATCAGGAGAACTGCCTATATCGTATATTGTTTGAGCACATAACCAACGAGTAGATACTGGTGGTCAAAACACCAAATGTGAGGAGACCTGGAATTTGTCAACTGCCTATATGAGTTGTAGTACTTCCATTGAGACAAATCATTAGTTTTGCAAAATTATCTTGGGAAGTCACACGAGAATGAGTGTTTTTCGTATGAGTACCCAATAAGTCAAAGTCACGTCAAGCTTAAACTAAGACTACAGATTCAGAAAATAGTCAAAAGTAATCTGGAAAAACAAATGACACCGCACAAAATTCTGTCAGCAAACATGCAGGTAGTGTTCCAGAACTCAAGGATGGGAAGAGCTTATCATGCCAAACAGCCTTCCATCCATAAGAGCTGATTGTTTTCAACCACAGAAACACAGCCAGCTCCAGAGTCAAAGAAGAAGAGCCAACTAAGAGGCACATAATGCTAAGAGCTTAAAAGGAATCCCTCTTAGGTTGTACAAAGTTAAAAGAGAAATCCAAGACTATCATATATCCCGCAAAGCAAAGTCACAAGCAATCTCATCCCCAATTCAATAGGCACTTCAGTCCAAAGAAAGAGCCTCGCAATCAATGTCATCACTAAAAGAAGCCGCATATAAGGGCTTACGGGAAATGAGGGCCTTTGGCCTGGTCTTGAACAATATCCGATGCCTGATAATGCCAACAACTTCTAGCTCAACTTTTGATGAATTGGCTGAATTAGTATTGGAGCTTTGCTCTGCATCCATGAGTTTTACTTTCTTCAATACCAGAAATGGTTTCTTTAGTGGCACTTTTGAACCCGTTAATTCATGATAGCCGACAGTAAAAGTGTAGACTTCCTGAAAAGAACACCAATATGAAAAACTTAAATTTTGGTATGTGAAGACAAAAGAATCAGGGAAGGACTGAAATCTTGAAAAAAAAAAAACTGAAAAGCCACAGATAGTTTTCCAGTTAATCTCTTACAACAGTCAGAAGCGAAAGTAAGACTAGACGGAGCTAGAAAGTACTGAAGGAAATAGAGCTACATACATATAAAAACAGCATGTACCCGGAAAAATGCAGTATCTTTTTTTCCTGGGGGACGGGGAAATTGGTGTTGAGTACTACATCCTCGGATAGAAAGAAGCAAAGCCTATTTCAACAAGCGACCATCTCTAAGACACTTCAATAAAGATGACATTTACACGAACCTGTGACGAAGGACGACAAAGCTTTCCAATTTCAAGGTTTTGCAGCTGATCTTGGAACGACGGTTGAACCTCAACCACGCCTTGCAATTCGACGATGGCCCATTCAGGGCAGCTTCCATCCCCACAGCTACACTTCAATTGAATCTGCATTTGCGCCGTATCCTCCCTGCAAACCCCCGAAATGCTTATATCAGCTCTATAAAGAAACAGAACATTCGGAAACCAATGGACCAAGAGCATTATCCACCGCCAGCTCGCGAACCCATTTCATTCGGCACAACCTGGCCACTACAGCAAGCAAGCATTTTGCCGGTACCGGAGAGATCACATCGGTAGGCAACGATAAGCCACCAAGATAGACCAAGACCAAACTCGTTCGACATCAACCCACTTGCTCCGTGACCCGAAACATCGAGATTTTCGAGTCTAATAAAGCATACAGCAATCTCATTTCAATTACACTACTTCAAAAATCTGCAATACCAAAACCGAACACTCCTAATCAACCCACCCGCCAAAAAAGAAGAAAACCCAGTTTCGATTCTCGTATCTTCGACGAAAATCGAGAGCTCGTGGAGCAACCAGTAGAACATCCCCCGCCATATAGCATACAAGAATTGAAAAAACGAGAAGAAAAGCGCAAGAAAGCGAGAAAGAAACGATTTTTATTGCTCGCGAGTACGCCCACTGGATTACTCTGGGTTGAGAAAGGACCTGGGAGAGGATCGGACTCAGGGAGCGCCGCCGGAGCCGGAGATGCGGCGGCAAGGTTTCTTCCGTCGACGCGGGTCGATTGCGATGGAGAAATCTGAAGAGCGCGGGAACTGGGAGTGAAAAGGCGCTTTTTTTCGTTTCCGGGTCCCCGCCAAATTTACTGGAAATTTTGATCCTCCTTGTTCCTTTTGAGTGCAGTTAAATTTTTCCAACATAAAAACCCTATCGAGTTAAATTGCAACTCAGGAATTTATTTCCTCCCTTCTAGAAATCCTTAACTTTTAATTTCTCGACCAAATACCAAATTGTGATAATTTTTTTTATTTAGTCTTAATCATAACCGACATGTCTATTGAATGTAATATTAATTTTGAATCTTTTGACTTGAAAAGTTGAAATATAAAAAAGAGTTTATATTGACTTGTTCGAAACTTTTACATGATGTTATTTTTATTTTTTTGTACACTTATGAATAAGTTGATAGACACCTGCCATGCATATTTGATATCCAAGTTTATGTGTAAGAAAAACCACTAAATTTGAACCAAACCAATCGACTCAAAAAACTTTAATTCTTTTTTAGATGGGTTTTCTTTTGATTCAAACCAGTAAAGGTATGTTTGACATCCATTTTATTTCAGAAAATAATTTCAATCGAAGTAATCCCTTTTTATTTTCTTTCCTAAAATAATTTGTATATATTTGAATGCGTTTAATAATTGCTCAAAATTTCATTCTTAAAATAAAATTGCGTTTTTGTATCATCCTCAAAATTTATAAACCAAATTATTTTTTAAAAATTTTTAATAAATTTATTACTTTTCTTCTTCTTTTCTTTTTTTTTTCTTTTTTTTTTCTTCTTATTGAAGCTTTGGCAAATCATTGGCCACGGGATGATCGGCAACTAGCCAAACGAGGGCCTACAACCTCGCCAGAGTGTTGTCAACGTCGTCAGTCGAGCCTCATTGGTAGCTCGGCAAGGCTCGCCAATGGTCAAGGGAGGTCCAGGCAAGCCTTCGACAAGGTCGTCGAGGCTCGCCCAATCAGTCACCAGTGATCAATGGCAGTGACAGCAGTAGAAGAAGAGATAAGAAAGTAGAACAAGAATAAAAGAAAAAGGGAAAAGAGAAAAAAAAAACAAATTTGGATTGATTTGATTTCAGAATAATTTCCGAGAATAAGAAAATAACTTTTTGCTACTCATTAATTATGTTCATTAATTATGTTTGAAATCTATTGCTAGGAACAAAAAATTTATCAAACTGATTTCTGTTCCAAATTTATTCCCGAAAATAAAATAAAAAATAAAATCAGTCACTATTCAATAAGTTATCAAATGCCCTACGTTAAAAAAGGCGTCTAACGGTTTTACTTTGGTTTTGAGTCATAAACCAGAAACGACCCGAAATCATCCACGAAACACAGAAAAGGAAATTCTAATGCTTTCGGTGGCCCGATCCACTTGTCGGCCCTTCACCTCTCTGTTGCTAGCAATGAACCATTTTCTGCACCGGAATCGTTTGCCATCTCCTCGCATCCGCTCGACAGCCATACTGAACATTTTCAGGATAATAAATGACAAAAACGTTCGCTACTCCTCCTTTCCTGAAATGACAGGGCAATGGATCTCTTCCACATTTCCTCTACCAGCACGCGGATCGCGGATCGCGACTCGCCTCGCCGGGTTCATTTTCTACGAGAAATAATAGGTCGGGCATCACTGAGCGACCCGAACCAATCTCGCCCTTCGACACCCTAGGTAAGTTTTCCTTTAGACCCGCGAAAAGGAAAAAGAAGAACAAAGAAGGAATAACCTTGGTGGCCATAAAAAGAGAAGACAGCATAACCTTGGTGCAATACAGCTGATCAGACCAGACATCCATGATGTAGAATCAAGTGAACCTCGGTACCAAATCAAACGGGCACTTGCAAGTTCAGCCACAGCTTCATCTCCCCAAAGGGTAAGGGTACCCGGCAGCAAGAGGACATAATGCCTGAATAAAGAAACTAGAAGTTACAGCTTGGGACCTCTTCGATTATCCAGAATCTATTGTCATAATACAGAGCCAGCATCCTCATGAGCCTATCAAACAAAATGCCTCAAGGAGCAACGACAGGCACTTCTTGGAGAACCCCTACTACCCTCCTTATCTATTAGTCAATGCTAAGCTAAATGAATAACGATTTTGGTTCAACAAACAAAAGGTGTATCTATGAGGGCAGCGACTGCGGAAGAAAAAAAAGAAGCCACAATGGGAAACGCCCGGTACACCGTTACATAGCGACAAGAGATTACAGATTACAATAAAGTTTACATGTCAGACTAGCTAGAGAAATCAATACAAAAGACTTTCCTTTCAGGAAGCATTTGCATCCAGAAGAGAGCTTATGATGGACCTGCAGCAGAAGAGATGAAGAGAGTCAATGAACCCAAACTAAAAGCTCACTATTCTGGCTCAGAAATGCACAGCGAATCAAAGCTCGAAAGTTTAATGTTCCTCCTACCTGTACAGAGTCATTTCATTAAAATGGGATAGCGGTTTTCACCCTATCTCTGGCATTTGTTGCTTCTTTCCTGACGGTGTTGGCGTCGAACACTTCCATTTGATCTTTGGAAATCGACATTGCCGGTGTGTGGTGCCGCCGGCACTAATCCTGCTTGAGGTCTACAGACAGGCTTAACTGTTGTGTCAGAATGCTGCCACAACAAATCAGTTCGGCAAAAGTTATCTAGACCAGCATTGGACAAGTTCAAGTCGCTAGCTTCTTGCATTTGTGATGAACGCATCTGTTGCTGGATCAAGTCATGTACGTCCAAACCATACTCCACAGGTATCGCACCCGTGAGAGTTTTTATAGCAAATTCAATGCACGGATCCGCCCATGAATCCCCAAAAGGTAAATTCAGAGAGGAGCCCGGCACATCACCAGGAGTTTCTTCAGCACTAACTTTCCCCACATGTTTTTCTGGCTGAGCTAGTTTTTGAAGAGGCAAAACAACACCACACCCCTGCTTTTCATTCTCCTCTTTCTCACTTTCCATGTTATCACCATGCACATTAAGATGAGCCAAGTCCCCTAAAGAGTTCCTGCTATTGCTGAATTCAAGTGTATTCTCAGTGGAAGTATCGAAACTTATACCAGTGAGGGTTTTTATAGCAAATTCGATGCATGGATCAGAAAGTATATCCTCAGAAGGCAGATCAAAAGGCAGTAATGGCTTCTCTTCAGATTTATGAACAGATTCAACATTTCCAGGATGTTCACTTGCAATAGATAAGCTCTCCTGTTGCAGTGGTCTTGCGCCTCCTTGTTTCTTTCTATCGTCTTCCGAGTCTTCAAAATCTCCTTTGCAAGCAGCCACCACCTCGGAAGTTTCTTTAGCTTCCTCTGCTTCGACAGTGCATTTTGTGTCTTGTTGCAGCCCAAGCTGTTCCATACTTTGGGGTTCAGGAGCAACACCACTACCACTTGTGGTGCCTTTAGCCTCACTAACTTCCTCCTGATTAACATGCTTTGTTGGGCCTCTATTTGCTCGAACTGTTGTTATTTCCACTGTGGGATCAACGGCAATGCCAGCAAGTCGTTTTGAAGCTCGCTGAGGAACGGCAAGCCCTTTCTTCTTCTTCTTCTTCTGGGATTTTTGGATGGAAGTTTCAATCTCTTTGTTTCCTTCTGCCTCCACCAAATTCTGCGAATGCTCCTCAGAGAGGGTTCTGCCTTCAGGAACTGGAAGATCCTTTTCACTACAGTTGCTCTTCTCTTGCTTCTGCTCTAGACCTTCGGCATCAGAAACTCTTGAGCAGCTGAAATCAGTTCCCTCCCTGCCCACAGCATCTACAGAACTTCCACAAACTGCAAAATGGTCATCTTGTTTATAACATATAAAGATAGGGAATATGATGCTTCAAGTACAATGGTGATTAGGCTTACCTCCAAGTACAGGTATGACTTCTTCAGGTTGGTCAGATGTAGGCATATGTTTATCTGTCACACATTCACTCTGTTGCAATCCCTGATCATCTGTACCTTCAGTTTCAACAACCGATAATTTCTGCTTCTTGGTAACAACAGGTGACTAAGGCAGAAACAAAAAGACAACATAACAGATAAGTCCAAATCTTACAAAAATCTCAACTTGCAACCTGACAACAAGAACTAATATCAGTAAAGTGGAGTAAAGAAGATATGCAAAGCTGAGAATTGACATCCACACTGTCAACATAAGCATGCATTACACCAATCGAGCTGAATCAAAGAACCATAGGTCATGGCCATCAACTCAACACCACCTGTCTAAATTTGTTCCCAGGATAACTTTGGCACCTGTGAGTAGAATCATTTGTTTGAAATATGACAAAGGTACTAAGGTAGGGTTTTGAAAGCAAATAGATGAATAAGCGACAGTCTATGCAATAAACAATTACAAGACATTTCTTTCCATTTCCATCTTTTGGTCAAATCAGGTGCTCCGTGGATCTTACATATGAACGTTGAACTTGATAGCAAGATTCACATCCTTCTGATCAATTGACGTTAGACTTGAGTTCGTCCTTTATTCCTCTAAGAGATTCATTTGGTAAAATATCAAATTGAACAATATTGACAACCATAGTACCAACAATTGTTTGGAAGAAAGAAACCAATCCAACCAACCTGGACTGGACAACAGGTTAATCCAGCCAGTCGCAGGTGGTTACTCAATTATAACTCTCTAGTTCTTCTCATCATTCTTATTATCTGCTTTAAAATGTATGGTTAAGCAACAAACAACATATCTAGAAACCAACCCAAACCCAAGCACGTCTGACGAACCTGAACTCGCTCTCAACCCAAACCCGACTAAACCAAATCTTCCCATCTAGTCTGGTAGATTTATCAGGATTTCAGTTACATAGGTTTCATGTACAATATCCTTAAAAATCTCTATCTCCAATAAATATCCACATCTGCAGGTAAAGTAGTAACATTTTTTTTACTCCTTATGACCACCATATCTCATAATGCCAGGATTCCCAAAGAAGCAATGCCATGAAGATACATGTCCATGTTGTCTAATCTCAATCTATTACATCAGCCAAAACATTTAAAAAAAGAAAAAAGAAAAAAAGAAAAGACATATGTATTTAGTAGTGGTAGCTGGATGGAGTAGGAAGTACTAAATCAGATCACATAGAACTTGACATTTTTATGAGTGCTCCCATAGTTTCACCAGCAGTCACTAAAATCTTAGCTATTAAGGGCGACAACATTACAATTTCTAAATAGAGTAGATCAAATGCAAACAATGTGCCATCTGAGAACTGAGGTATTCATGTAAAGCAAAGGGAAATTAGAAGTTGACTGATCGCAAAACAAAAACTTCATACTCACTCACAGTGATTTTGCTGTCTTCTAAATCAGCATCAATCTCATCTTTGTCTGGGGGCTTATATGCAAGCCTCCCAATATCTCCAGTTTCAAGATATCGACGGACATCTTTCATCGAGCGGAATACATATCCACTCACAGGGTCAGTGTAGTACTGCAAAAATTGGATGCCACTTCAGAAATAACCATTTCCAGGGGCTAAAAGAAAAGCATGAAGGATAGTTCATGCATTGCCCACTTGGATTGCATCAAGTCCGAGCTAGACATGAGGGAAGATTAAGCTATGATGCAAGGCCATGGTAGAAGAATACTGAATTCAAAACATGAAAGGTGATGGAAGAGACATACAAAAGATTGGAAACTGCTACCACTTAATTATGAGCACAACAAGAGATGAGATCAAATACCGGATCTTTCCTGATGATGGTACCATTCTTCCTCTTCACTTTAATTTCTTTGGTCCATCCCTCAGGTAACCCTTCTGCCACAGCCTTTTCAACTACAACCTAGATTGCTTAAAACAGCAAAATCTTAAATTAGAAGAGAATGATGATAATACAGCACAATTATCAAAACAAGACAATGGAAACAACTTTTTGACGAACATTTACAGTAGGTTGCTGACGCCGCACTTTGTTCTTCTGCCTCAAATTAGGAGAGGTACTTTCTGTCTTGTTTTCATAAGCTTCTTTTGCAGAATCGTCAAGGCTGAACATTTCCTCCTCTTTGAAAGTAGAAGAAGAGATCCATGCAGTGTCACTGCAAACATCTTTTGGGGACTGTTGATGGCTGCTCTTGTCCTCCTCTCTGGTTAGAGTAGAGTGGTTTTCTGCACTTTCACTACAAACCTTTTTCATGGGTCGATCAAGATCAACCTTCTGTCCTACGGGAAGAAGAGTACAGCTGTCTACAGCACCGCCACAAACGATTTTCTTCCCTTTGAAAGTAGGAGAGCCATTCTCTATGGCATTGCACGAAAAATCTTTTGAACAATGCTCAAGGCCAATCTTATGCTCCTCCTTGAATGGAGGAGAGCTGTTTCGTGCAGTGTGATCATAGCAATTCTTGTCATATTGATCAGGGTTGATCTTTCTATCCTCTTTTGATGGAAAAGAGTTGGTGTGTGCAATGCCATCACATGCACTGCCCACAGATTGCTCAAGGAGGACATTTTTCTCCTCTTTCGGTTGAGGAGAATTGCATTGTACAGTTTTTAGAAAGCGCAACACCTCCACCTTGGTAGAATATCTGATTCCATCAGGAGAGGTGTAAAGCTGCACGGACATGGAAACCTGGTAAAAGTCGCAACTACCAAAAATTTCCAAAATAAATGGAGACATTAGATCTTGTGAACACAGGAACATGCTGAAGCTAAACCATTCCCAGGTTACCACGCACGAATTTATTACAGAATGCTTTCATCATGGTTCTGTGCTGAAATTCATTAAATTAGATAAGAGAAAGAAACAAATATCACCCACTCAATATCACCCACTCTATCCTTCCTTACCCAATGGAAAAAGGAAACTTATAAGCAGTCATAGAACTAGTACAGTCACAGCACAAACACATTTGTTCAGGAAAACCTTAAGAGTTCGAGTGGCAGAGGAAAGGAAAATGGATGTTCTTTTAATATAAGAGCATGGAAGTGAAAACCCCCATATCTTGATCGGCACCAACTATGTAAGGACAAGGTGGCCTTCAAAGAAGAGAACAAGTTCGAGAGAAAGGGAAGTACGATACTTTTTGGTGGGATAGTGGTTTTATGGCAAGAAAGCAGGAAGATGGGGTGAGTAAAAGGAAAGGATTTGATCTTCCGCATAACAAGTTCCATATTTCCTCCCAAAAGTAATTAAAATATGAACAGAAACGGAAATCTAATGTTCTCAAAGCATAAATTGACATCTAAAGAAATGGAAACGAACCCACCGGTATCATGCCATGCTCTTGAAACGACCAGCGTTTGCTCCGATATATTTGGAAGTCAAATTATGCTTCGAGGCAGTTAGATTCCGTTCCTGTTCATATTCCCATCCCTTATGGAAGGAAATATGGAACTAGTTATGAGGAAGATGAACTCCTTTCCTCTCACTTAGCCCAACTTCCCTCTTTCTTGCGGTAAAACCGCCATCCCGCCAAAAGTATTTTACTAGTTCCCCCTCTATTCCCCACGATTCCCTCCATCCAAACACCAGGAACTAATTCAACTAACAAAACGGAGACATCGAAAGCTATTGACCTATCAAGCCTTTTCCTTTTTTTACCACAAGGCCCTAAACACTACATGCAACCCAGCAATTTAAACGATCATGAGAGACACAGGCATATCTGTTGCCGCTCCAACTGCAGCATAGGCATCTAATAAACAAAGCACCTCCGAACCCACGTCAATAATGCCAATTTCAATGGCCAGCCGACGACATGACCAGTAACAACAGCCTCAAAATTGCAAATTGAAAGCAACCCACGCTAAAAAATCTGCCGGCTAACGAACACCCGAGCGCAGAAGGTAAAAAGATAACCGAGCATCAATCCGGAGCAGAAGGAATTAAAGCCAAGAGGGCAACAAAAAAAGAAAAAAAACCGAAGCTTTCTGCCGTTCCCTGGAAGAAAGGGGGAGCAATCAAAGTTACCCTATCCTTCCGGCCGCTCCGCTTCACTCTGACAGCCACAGTCCAGCCGGAGGGAAGCCACTCATCGGAGCTCTCGTCGGCCATTTCTCCCCGGGCCCCGCCGAGCCTCTCCGGCGCCGACGATCACCGGCCCACCTCGACCCGCTTCCGGAAATCACTCTTCCCCCACCACCACTCTCACTCCCCCAGTCCCTCACCTCCCCACCCCCCTCTCTCTCTCTCTCTCTCTCTCTCTCTCTCTCTCTAAGCGCACGTTAGGACAAGGAGTAAAAGGAGAGTTAAAATACAGGGAGACACCGCACAAAGACACTCCTCAGAGAGAGAGAGAGAGAGAGAGAGATTGCGAGCGTTAGGCAGGGGTCGCGGGGTGGGGGAGGGACAAAAGCGTCACTTCGAAGACCACGTGTTGCCGAACTCGGATTTGCTGCGAATCGCGCAACGAAAGAGTAACTCCCCTTCCCCCACAACCCCCTGCTGCTTACTGCTTTTTTGCTCTGACGTCGAGATGGGGTCCCGTTACTCCACCTCCACTGCCGCTCCCCTCCCCTCCCCCGGACGGTTTTGCCCTCCCCCTCTCCATCTCCCCACCGTCAGTCGTCACGCCCCGCCTCCTCCTCCCCCTCGAGCTCGACCCCCCCCCCTCGGCGACGTCGATCGCCGGCGACGTTTCAGGGGAAGCATCGGGAGTCGAAGCGGGGAGCAGAACTTCCCGATCCCACGAAAGTGAAGAGCTTTCCCCCCACGAGCAGGGGAGCGAGCGAGAGTGGGGGGAGATTTTCGCTTCGGATAAGAGGGGTAGATTGGGCATTTCAGGGTGGACTGGTGTATTGTTCGGTGGGGCGATTTTCCGGATGTGCCCCTGGGGCCTCGGTTACGGGCAGCAACTGACCACTGCTGCTAGTGGGGGGCCTGGGGAGGTTGCGTGCGCGTGCGTGCGCGCGTGCACGCTTGCCGTTTATAATAAATTAATAATGGTTCGGGCCTACCCGGTTTGATCTTGGGCTTGGGCCTTGGGAGTTTTACTTTCTATGGGCCTCTCTGTATCTTCCCGTCACCACCGGCCCACGATCCCGAGCTCTCGTCGGGCCTCGTGAATCCTTTTGAGGCTTCCCTATTCGCTGGGTCGGGAGACGGGACGGAATGGATGAAGCCTGGGCCTAAAAGGTTAGGCCCATACCAGTCCATGACTCGAAAAGGATACGGTCGAGTGCAAACCTCATTCTCCGAGCCTGAGCATTCGTGCAACTCGGTCCGCTTTTGTTTTATTCAATCAAGTTCTCCAACTTCTTTGATTCATAGCGATTTGGCTTCCTAAGTTCTGTTTTGTGCAATCAAGTCCTTCGAGGGTCTATTTGTTAACTTGCCAATAGTAAATTATTCTATTTTTTTTATTCCCAAAAACAAAAAAAGAAATAACTTTGGAACAAAATCAAGAGATAAAAAAATAGTTGCTTCTTTATGATCAAGAACAATATCAGAATTAAGCCCAACTTATTTTTCTTTTTTCTCTTTCTCTTTCTTCTTTTCTCCTTCTCTCTTCTTCTCTATTCTTCTTCCTCCTAGCCGATCACTAGCCACCACCACCATCAGCTGCAAGCAAATGGCTAGGCGAGGTTTATAGAGGCTCACGGTGGCTAGGCAAGCTTGCCACACCTCACCCAATCAATCACCAATCACCATTGCCACTGACAACCGACCGCAAATAAGGAGGAAGAAGAATAGAAAAAGGAAAAATAAAAAAATATATAATAAACAAAAAAATTTAAGAGTTTTACCTATTCCAAGAATAAAAATTTTAAATAGTTACCAAACGCTTACAAATACTTATAAATTATTCTTGAAAACACAATAAAAAAATTAATTATGAACGGAATTTTTTTTTCTGGGAACAAAATAGTTATTAAATGTACCATAGTTTTTTCAATTTGTTGAATCAAATCCTTCTGATCAATTGTTGTCGCTAAACCTCAAATTAGTTAATAACATAGCATAAAATGTACCGCAATGCTCAAGTGGTACCAAATTCGCAAAAAAAAAAAAATATGAAAAAAAAAAAAAAAAGAACCAATAATGTCACTACAACAAGTAAATGAAGCAGTTGATTGCGCAAAAACAAGAACTTCGAGGTCTTGAATGAACACAATAGAATTATGAGGACCAAACCATGCAAATAGAGAATGATAGAGAACTCGATTGCATAAAAACAAAAGTTGGATAACCAAATCGTATATGCACCGAAAGTTACAGGACTAAATTGTATTTAATCCAAAAGAATATCGAAACAAAAGAGTCAACTTTAGGCGGGTCGAGCGTTGAGGATCGTCGTTTATCCAAGCCTGCCCACCTAAAAGAATTTTAAGATGAGCTGGGTCCAGCCCAATGGGCCTCATCTGTGCTGGGCTGCTGACAATTTTACTGGCCCTAAACATCCTCCTACATTTGAAATGGAATTAGAATGAGCTATCTTTCAGTAACCTATAGACCTTGGCATAAACAAAATGTCAGGGCATCCATGTTCGCTACTATTCCATTGACTTGCGGACTCGTGCTTGTTAGGGTCCAAGAAAATCTACAAGGTTTTTCCGGTAAGTGATCGTTACACATTCATCAGTCCATCAGTTCCAACTAATCTGTATGAGAAAATGGATGAATTTGAGATATAAGGTTGTTTCCATCCTAAGTTGGTCCAGATAGAGCCGATTCGAACGTTGTTGATCGCTCAAATCATGTCTTACTCGAGTGCTCGAAATGAAGCTCAATTTCGTTTTGGACACTTTCTCTAAACCGTTGGCAGAATCAGTCTCTTCTGGCACTCTCCATTCTGACAAAGATTGGTTGTCTACGGACTAGACACACAGCGAATAGCTGGAACTGCATATGCAATACATGACATCTTGAGTCTCAATATCTGCAGTGCAATCTTTTCTTTTCTGCAGTATTCTAATGACAACTCTGATATCAAATATCAAGTGTTCACGTTCCCATGAAGAGCAGTTTCACTTTCTCAAATTTGAGTACACATGCAGATGAGATATAGATTGAAACAAACCTTTCGGTAATACTCTCTTTAAGGCTCACTCAAACAATAGCTGATGATCCCCCTCCCTTCCTCTTTGGACATGATATCTCACACGACAAAGAGCCGAACGATCTTTGTACAGACTCGCTTATTGCAAAGAAAATGAAAAAACAGGGATCGGATGACACTCTGCACAATCTAATCAATTATGAAGTGGATTGGGACCACACGGGACAAGTCTGCGCGATACCACATGCATCCAGCCATGTTTCTCGCCCCTGGATTCGGCAGATTCGTGAATCGAAGAGAAGCTCTGGAAGATAGGCGAATACTTGGCCCACAATCTTTGTTGGCTCACTCGATCAGCAGCTTCATTAATCTGACGGGCACTGGTAACTTGGAACAGAGCTGATATCATGAAGATCATGACAAGCAGAAGACGGGAATTGTAAGCTTTCATGTTCTTGAGGTCAGGAAAGACTCGGAAATAGTATACCGATTGAATGATAGTTGGTAGAGTTTTGAATGCTTTGGCAGCTTCAAGAGGCTAGTCTATGTACATTGGACTAGCCTCGGTTGAGTTATATAGTGCAGACGAATCTCAGTTGCAATTAATAATGAATTTGGTGAGTATTGAGAGATGGTGATCAAAGATGGCTGAGCACCAACAAGAAGAAGGGACCAACCTAGCTATATGCCGTGGAAGAATGAGCACTCCACAGGATATCAGGTTTAATATTGTTGGAAGACTAGTTCTTTTTCTCTGAGTTAAACCACACGATGCTATGACTTTCTTTCATGCTAGCACATCGCATCCCTCTAGAAAAGTATAAAAGTTGACTTTTTGGTGGTCGGTTTTCCCCCTAAAAAAAAATCGCAAGCCCTTCGTGTACAGCGGGCAGTACATCTCTATCTAACTCCCGGATCTTCACCGACTTCTCGAGCTGTTTGATCTGATGCCATGTCCTGTGTGAACTTCACACAAGACATTTGTTAGTTCGCATGCTTACGACACACATGAGACATGAACTTCGTTTTGGAAACGCCGCTGCTAGGTCCAACTATAGACAATGGGCATGCTTTTCAAATCAGCATGTCCTTCAACAAAAGTTGAACTTTCAAACCATTAAGACAGAGAGAGTTCATGGGAAGCAACGACCATAAATTCCAGATTAATAAAACAAAAGTGCATGTCATATTGTCAAGAAAAGCAGGCTCTTCTGTTCTCCTGGGACGTCACATTTGGCGAGAAAGTATCATAAAGTGACTCTCTTTTTCCCGCTTGCTTGTTTGGTTTGATGAGCGCATTTTCTAACTTTTTGAAACTCATGCCTTGATTTCTGCATATATAATGCAAAGTTCACCCTAGACATTTCTCGTTCATTTCCTGTTCTGAATATGTGATGACTTTTGACGCATGCTTCCAAGGTACACGCGGGGGCTACCGGAAGAGAATGATTACATTTAAAAATAATGAATGAACAGTTGACAAATCTCCTGAATAACTAAATCCACAAAGTCAGAAAGGATGCTGTCATCGTGCGTGGCTTCTTTGTTATATAAGAACATAAATGAGATGAAACCTGGTGTGTGACCAAATTTTTATCACTGCTTGTTGTCAATTGTCATCCTCAGAAATGCACTGCTCGAGATTTGTTGCTCTGATGCATGTACAACCGTTGACCAAGCAAAACCGGATGAGTCATGATTGTTAATGCGTGCAAATCAGAGTGTTCCAACGTCAATCGTCCATTCTGACTTCTGCTATACTATTTGCGAGTTTGTATGATGTATGAGAAGATAATTGATCCTTAAAATTTGGTGGTCCTAAAATATGCTTTCATCATCAGCTGAATAAAAATTAAGGAAGTTGACTTTTGAAGAGAAGATGCTGTACTGAGAAGTACCAAGTTCTCCATTCTGATGTCAATACAGGAGATCCCAGCTTCTTCATTTCTGCTAAATTCTCTGTTTTATGATTCCGTTTCCTCGTTCATCTTGCAACCATGATCAGAGTCCACATTTCCCCTCATTTTGTCTTGACTTAAAAGCCCATGATTCTTTCAATAGCACCTACTGATGTCAAACTATTCTGTTTGACCATCTCTCTGATGCCTGGATTAAAAGAATTTCGAACTTCTAATTGTCCAAGGTTGCATTATAAACAAATTGGATCTAGCTTGTGATGCATGCCTCATATCTTCTTGCTCATGCATGATTCATTCTCTGTTTTTTAAATAAAAAATTTATCACCTCTTGAAGATCATACATCATAAACTCATTGAAAGACTGATTGCACATGCCAAAATCAATCAACATCAGACAATACAAGGATGATGAAAGGTTTTGTTGAATCAAACACAAAATTAATACAAGGAACTACCTTCCTCTTCTTTTCCATCTTTCCGCAGCAATTTGGAATCTAGCAATTGCTACACTAACCAGAAGGCTATTTCCAGTTCTGAGATTCCTGTCTTTCCCCAACATAGGAGTAACACATATGATCTTAATGAAGAGTGTCAACCCTCCACAATTTACAAACATCTGCTATCTAATCCAATATTATGTTGTCTCCGAGAAACTGAAATTGATTCTTTGTTATAATCTTAAAAGGGAAGGAAAACCGATGCTACTAATTTGCCGATACCGAGCTGAGGGAATGAGCGTCTCAGCAACATGAACTGTGATTAATTACAAAGTTCCCTTATTACAATCCACAATTGAAATAGTACATCATTTATCTGGGATATATCCTGAAGCTTGAAGCTTCAATTACAGCAACTAGTTGGTTCTTCTTAGAACAAGGCGGCTAATAAATTAGCTGACATGATGCACAGATCTCAGAAAGGATTCTTTTCCTTGTTCTGGGAGAGAACCAAAAGTATTGCTCAGTTCAATACCAAATCAACAAACGCCCAGCAAGAGAGAGAGAGGACAGAAAATTCAATCAGTTGTGAAGTGGGTTTGGTCCACTCGGAACTTCTTCATTGGAAACATATATTTGATCCGCCTTGGAGCTCTCAGACATCGAAACGAGGGGACTGGCGGTATGAAAATGCTCTGATCCTGGAGAAGAGGACTTGGTGCCTAAATCAGAGACAGAGATGTACTCTTCATATGTAAACCCAAGAGGTTGTCTGGAGCTAGAGACGTGAATGTTTGCCATAACAATCATTGCTAGTAGAAGTGAAGCGGTATGAATCCTCATGGTTGAGGATCCTGTATTAGCAGAGGAACCTGAAGAAGGGCAAAAACTGGGTTTCAGACTGGCAGGTGAGGACACTTATAGAGGATCAGTAACAGGACAGACAAGACTTTTGCATACAATCATAATTCCAGTGCCAGGGGACCTAAAATTTCAACGTGTGCTCTCTCTTTCAAAATAATCATGATCAGGAACAAGCCCATTGACATATAACAAGATGTGGGCTTGACCATCCTGGTTAAGATGCTGCACCATTCGAGTCCTGATGTCAAAGATGTCCTTGCCTAAGTTGATCTGTCATAGTACCCTATCGCCTTTGTCAGTATTAGGCCCCTAAAAGATGTAGTTCACACTAGTACCGTGTCATTCTTGTTGTCTCCATTGAGAAAACCTTGTCAATTCAGTTTCATCCGAATGTTCATCACAGCAATTCACCTAAGAGTTCCTATCGAGTCATGCTGTTTGAGAAATGCCGTTTAAATTAACATTATCTAATCACATCGCTGAAGTGCGATAATACCAGTGTAACTTCATAAAAACACTAAAAGACTAACTAATTGGAAGTCAGTGGTGAGGCAGCTTCATTCAAGAATCAATTTTTAAGGGACCTGGACAAGTACTGTGCCCATTTATGCACTTATAAGACTGACATGATGTCGCATTCGCTTACTCACTGCCAACCTACGAAAGCGATATAGCCTTATTGTCCCATGCCAGCCACACCGACGACACCGGCAGGATCACCCTCCTAGTATTATATGATTTACGAGAACCAAAATACTTCATGAAAAACTAGCGTATGAAGTGGCTCCAAGAGGGACATAAGAAAGAACCCTGGGTAGAGCGAGGCGTGCTCTATGGATTAATTCGGTGGTTGGAGTGTTTTGTTGTGTCGCCCGGATAAGATCCTCCAAGCACTGCACGGAACATGGTCTTAGATGCCAATTTCAAGTCACTTTCGATGCTTACAACCAGAGATGCTGGTAAGCACGCCTCTTTACAAAGCCAAACCTTTAAAAATTCTTTTAAGTTACAAATTGTGGCTCTAGTTAACGATGTCATTTTCAACCGGCGTAATGCCAGGCTTTATCATAGGTGGAATTAAAATATACAATCGTCTTCATTGCGAGGTCTGACTAAAATAATAACAGATATACCATCCTACCAGTTGATCCATTTTAATCCCTCGTTTAAGTATCTGTCAAGTTGGTTGACCAGTGACCACAGCCGAGAATCTAACTCCCAATCAAGCGGTCTCAAAAACGCCATGACCATGTTGAAAAACGATCATGGCAAACCGGCCCTTTAATTCAAAGTAGGCCTCTGCTGAATACGCGAATACTTGCATGTAGAAGAGTGGAATTGTAGGGGACGCGTCTTAAGTTGCCTTGAACACACCAGAGGCTGCAGGCGTTTCTAGCAAAGTACACTCACAGTACACGAGGCCACTTTTTCCTTGAGAAAATCTGGACTTATACTATCTAAAGTGACACCCATGGCAAAAGAGAAACTCGCCCACTCCATCTTAGAACTGAATATTCATCCAGAATACTAAAACCGATGTATACGTCTTATGATTCTCTTTCTTTTTCACCCAACTCCTCTGGCCGGAGCACGCACCACCTACCATATCCTTGTACATCCTTCTTTTCCCATCCAAAGAACATGAAGAACCAGCTGCATGTCAATGTAGTTGAAGATGGTATGAATAAGGGATATAAAAAAATTAGCATATGTGCCGCGTGCACCAATAAGATGCAAAATGCTACGACATACTTCCATGGCTTTCCTCCCGATTCACTGCGAAGCAATCCAAAATGGACCGTCCTGAACCGGTCAGAGAAGGGAGAATATGAGAGGAAAACGAACTATGAGATGACAAGTTCTTGAATCTAAGATACTCACAACAAAAATGCACCAGATAACATCAGACACGGGACACTGTTATGGTGCGGGACCTCATGGAGTCCATTGCCATTCAGGTGAAACCTGTGCTGATAGACCGTATCCATTCCTGTCATGCACCCGTGACATTCTTAAGAAGAAAATATATTTTCCAGATCCTCATTTACAGTTACATTATCACACTACAAGGAGGCAAAATACAAGTCGCGGCTCCAAAATCCAACATAAGTAATTTCATTGGGTGCCAAATACATTATTTGAATAACTAAATATCCATGAGAGTCGACATACAGTGTCCTAGGCCTCGAAACAGTAAGTTATTTTTTGAATATGGGTATGATAACGGAGAAGCACACGGACAACAGTACTCCCCAAACCTCGCTCACTCAGCATTCTCAGGTTTGACTGATGAGGGGGTTTCTTCAGTTTTAGCCTCAGTGCTCTCCGATGGGCCGTCTTTGCTCGTCTTAGGCACATCTTTATCAGCGACTTCTGCAGGTTCAGCAGTGGACTCTCCTTCTGTCACTGGGACAGTCTTCTTGATGGTTCCGACCTTAACATACTTGCTCATGAACTTGTACTCCCAGTCCTGCAAAGCATCAATTTCAAATGGGCCAAGACCAGATATATCCCCAGTCAGATCTTTCTCTTCAAATGACATCTTTGCAAGAGCTCTGCTTGCATCCTTTCCAGCAAATAGTGCATAGGGACCTCCTGGCCCATAAAACATCCTGCATAAGAATTACGTTGTATGCACCATCAGACACTTATAAACAAACAAGAGAAAAGGAAAAGTGATCATGTCACCAGGGAGATTTTCACAGTTATCATTTTGCCAATCAGTATGACTATATATATTTGGCCACCATTGGATCAAACTCATGTTTCAAGAAAGTAACCAACACATCATATTTTGAAATCAGAACTTTTAACGAACCATGATGAATTTGAATCAGTCGATGTAACTAAAATCATGCCACCAGCTGTCCATTCAATTGAAATCACCCAATTCTACACTCAATAACCAATGAACTTAACTTCCTCAAATTAGAATTCAGTGAGAGGACAGGCCAGCAGAAGTACTGGAATCAAAGAAGCAGATTATATACAAAATGATGATGCCCAGAGCTTTTGTGGCCTACAGCAAAGAGCTCTAGACACTAAGCAACACTATCTCATGTTAAAGCAACTGAAAGCAATCATTCACCATCCCACTGTTGGAACACAAATTTGCAGTGTAGTTTATGAATAACTATACCAAGCAGCAGCTCACTGGCGCCACATGTTCAACTATGTGGCTATATAATATCATAGACTTCGTTTTCCATGAGAAAAGCACCTGCTCTTCTCTTAAGAGACATGTCCATAATTCTCCCAAACATAATTCCAAAGAAGTCCCATGGGCGGAAATCACCAAGACATTCAATAAAATGTTTTAATCCTTGACAACGAGGAACACTGTCGAGTAAAGGAGACAGCATGTGCCGATATGACATGAACAACTAATGAGGTATGTTCATTTATTGCGACTTCTCCGTAAGGCGATAAGGCGATACCACTCAACATGGTATCACTGCACATGAGATATACTTTCCAACCTCCACATCACATGTCCAGGAGGCTACTTACAATTTTCCATGCAGACTAAGCTAAATAGAGGAAACATATTAATCTGCCTCAAAGCACGTCTTATACTATACTACATCGAATTAAACGGACAACCCACACCCTAAATCTCCAAGCATGAGCATGAAAGTGGAAGACTTTCCAGAACCCCATGGCATCAAACGCGCGAAAGATCAAACCTTGACGCATGTGTCCACCACCGACCACGAGAAAAGGGGGGAAAAAGAAAAAAATACCGAAGCTGCAAATCTTCAGAAACCACGATGCTAACACTGACAGTCCCGAAAACCACTGCAACATCCGAAATTATAAACCCTAACTCCGTCAAAACACTACCAACTCCCGGTCACCAGGCAGGGGATCTTCAATACAACAATCCGTCCTAGAAAGAAAATTGCATCGAAATCGGCCAAAAAAAATCGTCAGTCCAGAAGTCAAATAATCAGACTGCTCAATCGTTTGACCCGGTCGAGCAAGTTTATCTCGAGACAGTGAAAATCCGATCCAAAAACCCACGACCGCCACGGCAAACATCGATCGAAACCGCTTTCCATCGGGCCGTACCTGCTCTGGGAGACGTCGTAGATCTGCCCCTTGATGGCCATCAGGAGGGGCTTCTTGGGGTCGGCGCCGTCGTACTGCTTGAGCTCCTCCTCGGAGATCTCGCCGAGCTGGACGGGAGGGGGCAGGGGCTGCATCTGCTCCTGGTAGTCCCGCGGCCGCCGGTGGTCGTCGGCCGGCGAGCCGAAGAGGCTGGAGGCGGCATAGTAGACGGCGAGGCCGAGGGCGAGGACGGTAAAGAAGGTCGCCGGCGAGAGGCCGGTGTAGGCGACGATGGATTCCTTGAGGGTCTCCCACAGCTGCAGCGCCATCGCCGGAAATTAGCTTCGGAAAAGCTAGAGACAGAGAGAGTGAAGAGAGAGAGAGAGGGAGAGAGAATTCTCGAGCGTCGTCGACGTTTCGGAGTCGACAGGGGTTTTGGTCCGAAATTCGGTGAGCGCTGCGCAGTTCGATATCGTCTATGCTATGGTTGGGGTTTGGCCAGATTAACTTCTCCTTTTTTTTTTTTTTTTTTTGGGGGTCAGTTATTAACTTCTTATTTAATCAGTTGATTTTGTCATCGAGATTAGTATATTTTCTATAATTTTCGTATCTGGAAAAGTTATCTCCAATTAATAACTGTGATTTATTTTTTTTTTTCTTTCGCGATAAGAAGTAACTTACCCTACTTTTTTTTAGGTGAGGTCGGTAACCAATGGCATGCCATACAGGGAAAAAGAGAAGTGGTTGTTCAGCCAAAGACGTTTGTAATGACTTTACTAGCCCCGGTTTAGTTCAGCTTTCCCAAGAGGCTTTGGGGGAAAATATTTTGTGTTTGGCAAACATTTTTGAAAACTCATTTGCCAAATATCAAAACTTTCTCATGCTGAAAGCGCAATACTGGAGGGACCTGCTTTGAGCATTGATATTTTGGAAATGCACTTTTACTATTCACCGCATCACTATTCATCTTCTTCTTTCCTGCCCATCTTCTTCCCCATTCGTCTTCTTCTTCCCCGTCTGAGAGTCAGGCTTCTCCAGTAGCCTCACAAGACTGCGACCCAAGTGATGGCGTGTGACCTGAGGCGACCAGATCTGGCGATCGGAAGATCAGATTTAGCCTCCACGACCTCAACCAGCTAGATTTAGCCGTCTGACAGTTTGCTAGCGGTTAGCCAGTCGCTAGCCGTCGTATTTGATTTTCATATTTAAAAAAAAAAAAAAATAGCAAAAGCTCATTATAAATGTGAATTTTGCCAAAACGATATTTATGCTAAAGTTACCTTTCAATGCTATTTGATGTTACAATTTATCAAACGGTGTAATATTTCCAAAAATCTCTTTACCTCAGAGGTATTTACATTCTTCCAATGGTATTTCTCCAAAACCGAACCAAATGGGCCTTAATATAATAGTCCTTGGACTACCGTGATAACAACGATCAACTGTAAACCATAAATTCTTGAATGAGTAAATCTCACCATTTATAATTATAATAGACTATTATATATCACTCAATTATTTTTCTATTGATAATGGTTTTGCTAACATAATAGTCATTAGGTTAATATGAGAATAACAATTTTTCATAAGCCACAAATTTTTAAAAAGTAGGTCTTACGACAATTTATAATTATTTATTATTTCGTTTTTATGGCCTTGAACAAATTATTATCCTTATAGTAGATTAAACATCGTTACTAAACCATTTATTTGTTGATAATAGCTTTGTTAGGATAACAATTTTTTAGGTTATTGTGAAAATAATAGTTTGTTACCAATCACAAGTTCTTAAAAGAGTGGACCCTATAATAATTTATAATTACTTATTCTTTAGTTTTTTGTGATCATGAATAGATTATTATTCTCATTGTAGATCAATGACTATAACTTACTCATTTCTCTTACTCAGTAATTCTCCTAATAAAATAGCTTGTTTCAATAACTTATCGGTATTTAGCACTTTCAATTTTTTTATTAAATTTCTCTATAGTTACTTATCACTACTCACTTATTATTTACCAATTGTTTGTTCATTTGATCCGATCGATCAAACGGTCCTTAAATTTTTTCCACTAGAATAGAGGAATCCACGACAGCCACATATGGATTTCCCCATTTGGGCAATCAAAGTATTCGATCTACTACTTTCCAAAATGCATTCACGACATTTCTAGTCTTTCGCAATTTCCTTTCATAAACTTTGGTTCAGACATGTTACATAAAAGATTCCTGTGCAGACAAAATGGCAACGCCTTTCAAGTTTAGTACCGAAACTGTAAAACGGAACAAGATGGCTTATTCGATTTTATAACCTGCTCCAAAGTCACGTGAATCACCATGTTCTCTTAGCACGTGACACGTGATTCATGAATTTTGGAATGCATATGCAGCCGAACGACTTACTTCGACAATAAATGGTCATCGATTTTGGTACAACTTTCGCTTCGATCAAGGCGGATAATTTAGGCCTGCCCTAAAATTGGTAGGTGGGCGGTGGGTCCACCAAGCAGAAATCATTTATTTTCCATCTACAAGAAACGGCCGCCGAATTTTAATTTTCTGTCTTTTTGGTCAAAAAGATCATTTCTCTCTTTCTCGGTCTTTTATTTTTTTATTTTATTATTTATCTCTCTCTCTTGTAAACTTATAATTTTATTATTTTTCTCTCTTCAGTAGGCGGAATAATGGCACCATATCAACGTCAATGTTATATTTCTCGATGTCGGGCACGATCGACTCCCACCCACCAAAGCTCTTCAGACTTGGTAGGCTCTTCCACAAGTTTCATTAAATCGACATAATTCTTGACTTTCTCGAAGGGAAAAAAAAATAGAGAAAATGATATAAATAGTTGATAAATTTTGAATGGGCAATACGATTTCTAAAATTTTTAATTAATTTAATGTGATTATTAAATTATTATAAAAATTCAAATTGATTCTTTATTTTATTCACGCCATGAATGACAAAAATTATTGACGAGCTGAATCATTATAAGTTTAGTTGGACATTTCAAATGTCAAGTTGGCGTGTAATCGTACGATCGTGGTGCGTTTCTGTATTTCTTTTGATGGCCTTCTAGAATTTTCCTGGAAAGAGAAATTAGGGTTTGAAGGGAAAAAAAAAAAAATCCAATGCTTAGAAATCAACGTTTCGTCCGCCATGTTTGATGAGCAGGGCGTCGGCATCGATGGGGAAAAGCCATGGGAGGTGCTCCAAGAAGAAGGAAATCGGAGTCGGATCTCATCCAATAATTGAATCGCCACTTTTCTTTCTTTTATTTTTCCTTTTTTTGCAAAAGAGACTAGTGTCATTCATATACATATTTAATATATCATGTTCTCCAAAATAAAATCGATTACGTGATAGTGTGAGACAACCTGCATTCGTTATATTAACGTCTCTTTAAAATTCAACGAGTTGGAATCCACATTAGTAGATTTTATAAACTCAAAATCTCCGAAATAGAGAACATTGCACATTATAAAATAGTCTACGGGATATGTTAAAAGTATGATAATAGTTTGAGGGTTATATCAAACTAATTAAAAAGTTTATGGATGATATTGCATATTAGTTCAAAGTATAGGGATCATTTGTGTCGTTTTTTTCCCAAAGAAAAAAAAAACGAAAAAAGAAGAAGAAGATATATATTTGTTGATCCCTTGTAAATGCTCATGGAGAATTTTTTCTTTTCATGTCATGTTTTGTTTAGTCGCGAGCATTGAGAGAATAAAAAAGGACACACGTCAAATCGATATTGATGACTTATTAATTGGAAAGTCGAGGGACAAAGATCAACCAGTCAACTAAATAAGAGATCTCCGGGATAGAGTTTTCAAGCCCATGGGATCGGATATAGCTAGTCTTTCATGAAATCAACGAGAAATTCCCACGCTCCACTCAATAAACGAGAGGAGAATACAAAGCATGTTGGTGTCCTTAGTATTGGTTGGAGCTGTGAACCTTACCTTATTATTAGAGAAAGGGGAAAGGCCTTTTCCGTTAGCGTGTAGGAGCATCTAGGAATTGCCGAGAAGTTTTGTTTCTCATCAATTTTCCCAAAGATTTTAACCATCGTGAAATTTTTTAACTGATTTTTTGTAATCTTAAGATGTGAATGTAACATTCTTCAAAAAAAAAAAAAAATTCCAATAATTTTTGGACGGACAAGTGGAACAACCAACAAAATTCTAAACTCGAACCATTACTAAACTCATGATCAATGATCAATCACATAACAATTAAAAATAAATAACAACATTTCCTTTTTTTTCTTTTTCTCTCTAAAGTAATCACATTTTTTTAGTAAAGCTGAGGCTAATGCCCATTGCAAACATATCCCCCGGCCCGATTACTTGCTTCTCCTAGAGCGACCGGGCCGGTTCAGTAGTTCGGCCCGGCCCCTACCGGCCCGGCCCAAACTGTCCAGTCGGCCCACGAACCGCTCCCCAGTCATCTCTGTTCATTTGAAAAGCTCCCGGCTTCGCGTTCTGCTCGAGAGGTTTTCGAAGGAAATCGCTCGCTTGTCTCGGCAAGAGAGCGAGAGAGAGAGAGTGAGAGAGAGCAAGCATGGGAGTGAAGCACCTGTGGGACATCCTGGAGTCGTGCAAGAAGACCATCCCTCTCCACCACCTCCAGTGAGCTTCCTCTTCCCTGGGCTGCTTCTCGTTTCTCCGTTCTCGATGTAGAAAGCATGGTGGTCACCGGGCGTTTCTTGAATCTCGGAGCAGGAACAAGAGGGTGTGCATCGATCTCTCGTGCTGGATGGTTCAGCTGCAGAACGTGAGCAGGACCCACAATTGCATGAAGGAGAAGGTCTATCTCAAGGGCCTCTTCCACCGCCTCCGAGCTCTCCTTGCTCTCAACTGTAGCCTCATCTTCGTCACAGGTTCGGACGTTTGTACCGTTTGTCGATTTTGGTGCTGCACTATAAATGGTGGACCGTGACTTCATCTGCTGGGAAGAAGGTTTCTTTTATGTGCGTAATTCAAATTTTCGGCATAAAAGTTGTTGTGAAATGGACTTGAGTATGTCCTGAAACTGCTTCGTGTGAACTCTGCGATGTAAAATTCGGGAGGATTCAAGGGGCGAGGGAAGAAAAACTATCTCTCCAATTGGGAAGGACGAGGTGTGCAGGCACTGACATGTTAAAATAAACAAGGCATTCAGGCTGGCCGCCGGGTTACCGGACTATTGCTGGATGTCCCTGTCGGGAAGAAGGTTCTCTTATGTGTGTAATTGAAAGTTTGGGCATAAGAGTTGTTGGGAAAGATCCTCTCTTTGTCATCACTCTGCGTTTCATGACCACACAAAACTGGATTTTTGTTTAGATAAGATGGTTTTCTTCTCTCCTTTTTCTAACTAGGAAAAGTCAGTCCTTGTTTCATCTCATAGCATGTTATATTATGCCATTTTCCAACGGTTCATCTAGAAGACATGTACTGAGTATTTGAGTCATGGTCTTTCTTTTATTCAGATGGATCCATTCCTGCAATCAAACTATCCACTTACAGGCGTCGTCTAAATTCAGGAATTGAGGTACTGTTCACTATCTACTGATCCAAACTGTATGATCTTTGGACATCCTTTGCATTGTGTTTTCATACTAATCTCAGTGAGGGCAGGTTGATCGAGATGAAACGAATCCACAAAACTTAGCTTCACTGAAAAGAAACATGGGCTCTGAGTTCTCACGCATGATCAAAGAGGCAAAGGTTTTGGGTAATGCACTCGGAATCCCCTGCTTAGATGGGTAAGGTTTTTCACAGTACTTAGCATTATTCTTAGGAAGCTAGGAACCCCTGCACTAGTAAGGCAAAAAGTGTTCATTCATAAGAGAAGTGGAGATTAAACCTAGCAAAGGCTTTTATGTTGCCATGAGATGTAACAAGTGCAACATATACACCTGCATATGTATTTGCATTCAGTACATTGGTTTTGCAAAATTGATGCCTTTCCCTCCATTTTTGAACATGATTAAGGAAACTTTTCATTTCAATTTTCCCAATGCAAACACTTTGGCAGAAAAGTGCTTTCAGCAACTATTGATCACCTTACCTCCTTGTGAAAGAACGTTTTAGCTTCTAAGCATTAGAAATCATAGATTTATGGAAAAATAGATGAGTTGTCTAGAAACTACTTCCAACATAGTGATGGAACTTGCTAATTTGTCATTGCCTTCTATTCAGGATGGAGGAAGCTGAAGCCCAGTGTGCACTTTTAAACTCAGAATCACTATGTGTAAGCACAAATCTTGTTTTATCTTTGAATCACTAATTTTGCACTAGAAATCTTCAGTAATATTCCTGCCAGTATATTTGTCATCGCCACGACTTTGCTGCAATTATTAGGATGGATGCTTCACCTCCGATTCAGATGTTTTGCTCTTTGGAGCAAAGACAGTTTACAGAGACATTTGCCTTGGTAAGTATATAAATTAACTTGCCTTTATTGGACATCTTTAAGTCATCCTTGTCTTTTTTCTCTTATGAAAAAATAGACTCGTTATTGGATTTTTATGTTCAAATAACAATAAAAGTTGCTGTGTGAATCAGGTGACGGTGGTTATGTTATCTGTTATGAAATGGCAGACATAGAGAGACAGCTTGGATTTGGAAGAAACTCGTTGGTAATTCTCTTAGTGGCCTGCACATCTGCTCATGAGATATGTCACTCTCTTCGTTGTTCTTGAAGTACCTAGACATTTGTTACCTTCCACTTGATGGACAGTGAAGGTTATGTGGTGATTTCATTTTGCATGTGCCTGCAGCCATAAATTATGTTGCAATCTTCCCTCAGTTACTATTTGTTACCTCTTTGGTTAACTTGGCGAGTTATGATTTTCAGATTGCTCTTGCCCTGCTTCTGGGGAGTGACTATTCCCATGGCGTTCGTGGTTTTGGTCCAGTGAGTTTTAGATATTTGTTCTTCTTAGCTATCGTGGGTTTCCTTTATGGTAACTTTGAGACCACAGTTGTAACGGATCTTCATTCATGACATGCTTGCTCTTGCTTGATATAGGAGTCAGCATGTCAGATAGTAAAATCAGCTGGAGATGATGGGGTCCTTCAAAAGATTGCGTATGGGGGATTGCCCATTCTAAAGAAGACAAAAGGTTCGAAGAAACAGCAGAAGCTGCATGAGCCAAATGATAAGGAAAACTCATTGCCTAATGAGTTTGATGTCAATGGTGTGTCATTGGAACTCTGTACTATGCTATTGAGCATTTGTAGTTCAAACAGACTCACTAGGGATGGCGTGATATATTTGCTTGAAATCAGAACTCATGCTCCTAAATTCAACTGAGATTGATTATGTCCTAGCAGAAAAAGAACTGAGATTGATCATGAAAGAGTCAGAAATCTTTACTTGCAGTTTTCCTTGACTTAATATAGGAAAGATGTGTGAGTGATTGGTACAGAACTTTCAGCTTTTCCTCTAGTATATCTTTCAAGTGCTTTAGTATATACAGGCATGCCAATATTTTTTAAAATCTTATAGCTCAAAAGATTGAGTGAATTGTGGTAATATGTTCTTTCACATTCTAGGTTCTTGCCTATTTCTAGTTACCATAATCTGAAGAATGAGGAGATCTTTCGAAGGCTCATTCTGCAGTAATTTTTCAAATATCTATGTGCGTTTCTGAAGCAGCAGTTGTTATATACTCTCAGTTTTTGCAATTCAACATAGAATTGAATTTTTTTTTTTTTTTTAATGGCTGTGATAGGTAGTGAGGGTAATTCTCAAGGGAATGAACAATTTTTGCAAGTTATTGATGCATATATTAGGCCAAAGTGTCACTCTGCAGATTCTGAAGCTGTCCACAGGTAAGAAGGCATGTTTCCGTCTTCCACAGATTTGTTCTTCTGCGTCTTTTTCTTAGAGTGAATTGGAAAATGAATACTTGATTACTGTTGCATGATGAATCCGTTTAGCTTTATCGCGGTGAAGACTCAACAGAAAGACCGCCTAAGATTTCAGTTGTTAGAGAGGTCTGCTATGGGTGTTGCAAGAGAATATCCTTCCCAGTACTGCACACTTAATCTCATAAGTAGATCGAGATTGTTATTCTTTCTTCTCTCCATCAAACTATTGCGATTAATTTTGACTTAAGCAAATAAGGATGCAAAGAGATGGCAGGACTATAGGCGATCCATGTTTCATAGACTGACAGATTTGCATGATCTGGTGAAACATGTTTTTGGCTTCTATTGGACTTTTTTGGCCTTCTTTTCATGGACTGCCGTGTAGGCTTTGTCTGGAACTTCAAAACTGGCTATGCACATGACCATGAATTGGGACTCTTGTGGCTAGTGAAACCTTTTAGCTGAAGTTAAACATTATGAACCAAAGTGACTCTTTATCAATTAATGGAGCAGAAGGCAGCAAAGATGAAAAACGTTTGAGCTCTTGATTTGCCTTTCTTTTTCCTTCCAAATTTTGGTGTAACAATGATCATCCTTCCAATTAGCAATTAACTGGTTCAATCTTTGTAGGGTCCTTGCAAATCATCCTTTTCAACGTTTCAAATTTCAAGATGTATGTGCCGAGATGTTTGAGTGGCCTCCCGAGAAAACAGGTTTTGTATCCACTCTCACATGTAGATATACTGATGTTTTCTATGTATATTAGTGCTCTCCTGCTAGCATGTGCACAGACACACACAGACACACAGACACACACACACACGAGACCTTATATACCATAGATGCATGCTCATGTCCTTATGGTTCGCCTCAGACGAGTATATCCTACCAAAGATTGCAGAGAGAGATTTAAGGAGGTTTGCCAAATTGCGGTCGGCATCTTCAGAACTCGGGGTTGAGCTTCCACTATATGAAGTATGATTTTTCCCTGTGCAATAATGCCTCATGCTTCTTAATTTTCCCTTTTTAGACGTTAATAAATTTATCAATTCAGAAGGACCTTATTTGTTGAGTCATTGAGCATATATGCTCCATTTTTACTTCAAGAAATAAATACTTCCGAATTACAGATTCCTGTCAAGTGTCCTGTGTCTGAAATCATCAAGCAGAGAAAACTTCTCGGTGTAGATTGTTTTGAGGTATCATGGGAGCACTTGGACGGACTTGAAACTAGCATCGTGCCTGCTGATCTTTTGGAAAGGTGAGGTACTTCATGCTGCTTTGTGCATCTACTAGTCATACTTATGGTCATGGTGACATATTGAAATGCTGGATCACATATGGTTTTTCTATTATTTTTACCTGTGTTGCTGACTTATGCTTTTAAACCAACTCTCTCTCACATTTACTCTAATTCTCCTCTCCTTTTATTTTCAATTTTTCGTTCTTCCTATAGTGCTTGTCCTGAAAAGATACTGGAGTTCAAGGAGAGAATAGCTCTGCGGAAAAAACAGAAATGTCATAAGCCAAGGCAGAGAAAATTGAAGAGCGAGTCATCACTTGCGGAGCTTGATCTGAAGCTCCAGCAACTGTTGCTCGAAATCAACTCTGAGAGTGGCAGCAATCCTAAAACTAATTCACTTTCTTCAAGAGCCGTAACACCAGAAAATGGAAGAGTCGGAATTGAAGTTGATCTATTGGATGATGGCTCATTAGTTGATCAAGTGCTGGACATTGAACGTGGTTGTAATGCTTCCATGCCCTCTTCTTCAGCTGATTCAAGTGTCGTAGAAAAGGAGGTCATCGATCTCTTAAGCCCCTCGCCAGCAATCCGGCATCCAGCTGTTGCTAGATGCAAGCATTTTGATTATCAGCATATTGATGTAATCGATTTAAGCGAGTCAGATGCTGAGGTGTCACCTGAACACGAGAGGAAAGCGAGAGAACTACGACAGTTCATAATCAATGTTAGGGATGACACTCCTTGAGTTGCATAAATGAAAAACTTTCAGGTGTTTGTCTTAAAATTTCGGTTGGAATGAGTTAGTCGCAGCTGGAAGGCTCAAATCAAGCTTGTATGAATGAACGAGCAACGATATCCATCCACTGGACGCGTGACAGTAATCACTCAAAGATACAAGTCCTAAAATGCAGATCAGGGTGGTTTTTCTACCCCGTCGTATGTCTAGTCATCGGAATGTCGGGCTTTCACAAGCAACAATCACAATGTCTCGTAATCCAGTTTACTAACAAGACAAAAATAGACAAGGTGCATAAATGAGGAAATCATAATCTGGATTATAAGAAACATTTGTTGGATCAAAGAACTTTAATTGGATTTCGCAAATAAATTCCATCAAAGGGGATAAAGATTGATGCTCTGCTTGAAGAACCCCCATTATGAGTATCCAGGCAGCAGCACAAGTCGCTATTCAGTATGTCAAACTCATTCTGCCAAAAGCTTATAAGGAGAAGTGAAGCGAATGCATGTGAGTGCTCAGTAAATTCATGCAGTATCTGAGAAGAACACAGAATATTCAACATGAGAGCAAAATGGTTAGCTGTAATCTCTGAAGGTTAATCAGAGTACAATGGCTGTTGTTCGAAATAGAACAAAAAAGTATACAAGTACTCATCTCATATTTACTCTATATTTCTTTGACATAGCTATACAGCACACTAAGCCGATGATGGGCGATGAGCCATTGGCCAGTTTATTGGTTTCACAAGGCTCTCTGGTGTCTGGAAGTCTTTTGGGTTTTCATGGATGGTTTCAGATGAGTAAGGATAGTTGGGATGACCGGAAAACTGCACCGATGAACATGGTGATGAAGATGGAAACCAGTCTGAAAAACAGCTAGATGAACGGAGAGAACTTGTATCACTACTATTTGAGAGGCTTCCAACACTAGATGGAGTGAATATGAAGTCCTGATTCTGAGAAGGGAGATCAGACATCCCTTCACTCTTCTGAAAGGGAGCCTGGGGTTCCTCCAGTTGTGATCCAGGTGGACCAGGCCAAGCCACCTGGGTTGCAACACATGTAGCAGAGCAGATTGAAGCTTCTACAAGCGGTGGTTCTCGTGGAACAGGCTGAGTTGTGTGGTTTGTGATGCTTGGTGAACGGGAGCCCTGAGGCTCCAAAAGCAATAATCCCAGTGGATCTGGCCAAGCTGTCCGGCTCACAACACTAGGGGAGACTGATTCACCAACTTTTGCTTTTCCTGCCACTTTTACAGTCAATTTCTTCTTCCCCATCTTGAACCCATGTAAATGTGATGAAGCTACAGCTGCATCAGCGGGATTTTCAAATCGTACAAACCCATAACCTTTGCTGACTCCAGTGTTATTGTCCCTAATCAATTTAGCTTCAACAAGCTTGCCAAAAGGACAGAACAACTCTTTCAACCGATCATCGTCTACTGTTAGAGGCAAATGGCTGACATGGAGATATCCATTGCTGCTGGATGTGTTGCAGGATACGTAAGTAGAAGCAGATGGCTGGTCAGGGCAGGCGTGATTTGGATGCCTCTGCATGCCACAAATAAAGCACGGACCTTTTGCCTTGGGATAAAATTTTTTCAATGTAGAAAACTCCTCCAGTTGGGCCTTTTTGTGATCGTTCATTCTCGCGTCAACTGGAATCAGAAGTTTCTCAACCATTCCAGCTGCTGCATCTAGAGATTCTGGATTATCTGCCTCTATGTAGACGTGCAAGTCATCGTTTTCAGAGGCATGTTTGCCCCGCACGAAGGAGCCCGCACCCCTCAAGGAAATCCTTGCTCCAGTTTCTTTCTCCATCCTCTTTTGAGTATTTCCGCGAGGACCAAGAATAAGACCAACAAAATTGTATCCTGGGTACTGGTTCACTGGCACGTAAAGCTTCTTGAAGAGCTTGGAGGGCTTGCGGCTTGGAGGAGTCTTGAAAGTTGGGTGCTTCTGGATCAATTTTGATATAATTCCTTGGCGTTTCCTGATGAGTTCCTCCCGCAGTCTTACTTCATGTGTGTTGACTGTGATGCCAAGATCATTTTTCACAGTTTCAGGAGAAGGGGATCGCTTTTCCACAGGTTGGACTTCATGAAGCACCGGCTTTTGCAATTCACTGTTGAGTTCTGCAAGCTCTGCCTTCAGCTTAACTACTTCTGGGTTGGAGTCGGATTCTAGTACACTCTCTTTGATGAAGTCAGGAAGCTGTAGGGGTCCTAACAATTTTATCCGTGTATCGAAGCTAGACCACCTAGTTTTTCTTCGTTTCTTGTTCCTATCATCTTCTACACTTTCGTCATCATCCCCAACTTGCAGTTGTTCCTCCCTAGTCCGCCTCCGCTTTCCAGAACTTCCACTACCATCTCGTTTATCAGAATGGCATCCGCCATCTGATGCCTTAGAGAGACCAGACTCACTACAACAATCCGAAGCAGCTGAACCCAATTCCAATTCTGATTTTGAATTTTCACCAGACCTGTGTTTCTTGTGTGATTGAATGCCCAAATCATCTTTCGCATCTAAAGATCTCCTTTTGCCATTCCATAAATCTTCCCTCGATGAAACTGGAGGGGAATCATCTCCTAAGCCCTTGTCCCCCATCAAGTTTCTCGTGCCAAATCCTCAGAACCGCGCCAGATTCGGGAGATTCTACAAATGCTCGGTGTAAAAACTCAGTCTGATCCATTCAACAGCCAAAAAAAAAAAAAAAAAAAAAAAAAAAAAAAAAAGGTTATTTCCAGAAAAAAAAAAAAAAAAAAACCATCAAGATCATGAAAGAATTTGCATCGAATTCAATTAAATGAAGATGCAAAATGCAAAGAACTAGCCCTGCCGCATCAAAGATCTATCCAAGATCTCAAGATGATCATCAATCTACAGTTTTTACAGCATTACACCCTACGCGCACTTACAGTTCATGCAGAATCCAAGGCACGGACGTCCCTTCTGGCCACGACCCATCTGAAATTCGGACAGACCGGCACTAATCCTTAATCGACCCCGCCGATTAGCTGAAAACACAGAGCGTCATCGCGAAGTTCCTTCAGAAACGACGCATTTGCGCTATGAATCTTCGCTTTGCTGGCCTCTACTCCAAAATCACGCCTGAAAATGAACAAATACAAAACAACGAAGGGAGAATTCCAAGAAAGAATCTTCATTTTGCTTCCCATAGTATCAAATATCCTCATCGCATTGATCGAAGAACCTACCCACGTCCCTATCCAGATTTGGCGTTCGGTGCCGTTCAAGTGTTTCGAGACGTAATGGCCATGTCTATTGGGTGAAGAACGAGGAAGACAACCCACGATTTCTCTCGTCTTCTAAGATTGTGTGCGGGTCGTGTTGAGCTCCTTCGCCCACTTTTCTTTCCATCGTCTTCGCCATGGAGACCTGCAACTCCACTCCAATGAAGAAGATGAACAGTGAAAAAGCGAAGAAAAGAAAAAAGAAACAAAAAAAAAAAGGAAATGTTTTGAATTTCAATAATGAAGAAGAGGAATAATGAAAATATAGGAAAAGAAAAAAGAAACAAAAAAAAAAAAAAATGTATTGACTTTCAATACGTTAGATGGTGTACTGAAAATTACGAATTTTTCCTATTTGGATTTTTATTTTCTAAATAAATAGGTGGCTAATAAATGTACGTAGCATGCGTTAACAAAATCCTTCTTATTAACTTCTTGAATTATCTCACCTATTTAATGAGCCAAAAATAAAAATATAACTAATAACTTTCACGAATTTTATCCATCGTTATATTTTCCTCCCTCAAATGTGACTCCCTCAAATGTGAATCAATGATAACTTCCCACGTTTCACCTCTCAATTTCTTTTTCCCTTCTAATTGGGATCTATGAAAATACTAGCGAATGGAATTCCTAGTTGCGAGTAGAATTATACAAGGGATGCTAAAACTGATTTGTGAATTGACTACAAAATAATGAGGATATGAAATGAAAATTCTTTAGCCTTTGGCTTTGCATGAAGAACGGAACCTGTGAGCTTGGTGATCTTTCAAGCCCCCACATTACATGAAAGTAGCAGCAGGTGATTATACTTAAAAAAGTGTCAGCTCAATTAGGCAGAAGAAGAAATGAGAAGCTTCAGCTTGGTTGAAAAATAGCTATGGCTAAACATTTCAAGTCAAAACTCATGACAGTATCTGGTTCCTGGATTGTTCTTTTTGCTGGGGATGGTCTTTCACAAGATGCAATAATACAAAGAACATTGTATTCGAATACACAACAGCACGTAGATGTACAAAATTGCATTTGTCTGCACCGGAATACGTACCCCTCAGACTCTGTACTAAATCATATGAATAAACCAAGTCATCTGTGAGGGTGTTTCTTGGACAACACAGGGTAACAAGGAGCAGGAGAGAAACTTTGACAAAAATTTTACACATTTTAATTCTATTTACCAGAATCATGGACATTTGAACCCGTTCGCGTCTCTCGCGTTTCTCCACTGCCATGTGCTTAGTATGCTTACTGTACAGTCGAATCAAATCAATCTCGTGGGACTTGGGTATCTGAGATCAAATTATGAGGATCCAGTGTCAACTGCTCTGCTAGAGTTCTAGCACGAATTAAGAACTGAAATATTTTTGCCGCATCTTCCTGTTCCAAAGCAGATCTCAAATTTGAGAGAAATTCCTTGTAAACAGTATCCCAATACTCCGGACTTTGGAGAAAGCAAGGCTTGGACTTTTTCTTTTGTCTTTCTGCGTCTTGTTCTGCCATTGTCTGCATCAACCCATTCTCTGTCCTATTACTCATGACAACCTCGAGCTTTGAAGCCATTTCAGTGGCTCGATTTATACAAGAAGGTGGTATCTGCAGTGGACAAATTGGCCAGATTCCAGCCAAAGTGCATCAATTGCAAAAAATTGTAAGTTTGTGCATGGGATGATAGGAACCATAGTGGCCAAAAACAAAGTCCACTTAGTTTAGTGACCATTAGTTCAATTTACCGAAGAAAATAATGAACCATATTATGGATGTGAATTTTAGTATTGAATATGGATGACATGACCAACAAAAGAAATGCACGTGGGAATGTGCACTGGCATTCGTAAGATGAGAAGAAATGCAGGAGAATTCACTAAACCTGTGCAAGCTGAGCAACCTTGAATCCGAAGCTTCTTTCTGAAATACCATGCCTAAGTTTGTACAGGTAGGTAACATCCTCATAATCAGAACTTGAGCCTGATCTTGCATCTTTGCTTGATGTCAGATATGAAACATGATATGCTGCAACGGACCCCGGGAATTGATTTTGGATGTCGGCTATTTTCGGATAGTGTGTGACAAAGAGGGTCATGCACCTTTTCTTCTCTAGAAGATGATGCAATGTGGCATAAGCAATAGCAACGCCATCGTGTGTACTAGTTCCTCTGCCCAACTCATCAATTATTACTAGTGAACGTGGAGTGCAGTTGCGGAGTATAAGAGAAGCCTCGCTCAATTCTTCGAGGAAGGTGCTCCTCCCTTTCTGAATACTATCAGACGCACCCATTCTAGTGTAAATGCCATCAAGTACATGTAATTTCGCTGAAGATGCTGGTACAAAGGAACCAACCTAGAGACATCAGAAGGCATTCTTTTATGAGGCAACCGCCCATCAACCCCCTAAAAGAACTCCTGGTGACAAAGCACGCAAAGGAGGGGATCCACAATAAGGGAATATTTCCATTCAGCTATTTAGATTATGAAGGCGGAACTCCATCTTGCATTACATCAAATTAACAGGACAGAGAAACAAGAGTTTTAAAAAAGGAGCATAGAATTAGTGCACAATGCTAACTCATTATGGAAGGGAGATACCTGAGCCATAATAGCAATGAGGGCAACTTGGCGGATATAGCAACTCTTGCCTCCCATATTTGGTCCCGTTATAATCTGACAAAATTCTCCATCTCCATGCAAGTTGGTATCATTTGGAACAAAATTGTCAAGTAATGAAGTTTCCAAAACCTGTCAAACCAACCGCAAAAGTTGAAAAGGGCCCGAAACCAAATAAAAGCCATGCATACGTAAGATTTTAGCATTAACACTAATGAAGTATGGACTCATATTCAGTAATAATTGATGCAACATAAGGGAGCACAGAAAGAGTAATGCAAACTAATGCTAGACCAGCTTAAGCATGTGGGTCTTAACCAACTTGCGACAAGCACAAACTATGGCGAGAAGATTGTTAACCTTCACAATCTCTACATCATAACAGCCTTTTTCAGTCAAACATTTGGGCACACTTTTTAAAATCTTCGAAAGAAAATAAATTTTAATCCATGGCATATACTGCAATATCAGAAAACATGCAAAAAACTTAAAGAATTTTCAGTATGTCAAACCAGGCAGCAATGCTTATTTTAAAACAGACATAATTACTCATCTACTTAGGTGAAATAAAAGTTATAAGGGATCAACAAGCATTTCACACATACTGGATGACGACCGGAACGTATCTCTATCTGGACGGGATCATCGTCATAGACAAAGATTGGACGAACATAATTCTGCAACAGAAACCTCCAAAGATCAGAAACTAACAAAAGAAGCTATAGGATATAGGATATGGAATGAAATTGTGTTGTTCGACTCACCTTATTTCTTGAAAGGAGAGCCAGTGAATGTAGGCAATCCAAAGCAGCTAAAGCCTGAACAGAAGCTTGAAACTCAGAATAGTATTTGCCAAATCCTTGCAGAAAACCATCCCAAGCAGTTCGGCATGCAACTATCAACTCTTCATTTGCCAATGTCAATTGATCTAAACCAGTCACGACTTCAGGTGGATGATAGCGTATTGTTTTCTTAGTGCTGTTTACTTTGACCCAATTCAAAGGAACCTTTACATCTACAGGAAGCTGCAGTAAAATAATGTATTAGATATGCAAGCAAGAGCTACAGAATCACTCAAATGTCATGTCTTTCACTGCAAAACAAACTAACATGCAACAGAATTAGGACATTAAAATCAAGAGGCCAAAATCTAAAATGTCTGGCTAATATGCGCAATTCAGGAATGTGCTAAAGGATGCTTTACTCACAGTTTCTAGAGGAAATTTCATCAATTCAAGATGGATTACCTTTTCATGCCAACAAACCAAGATTCAAACATTTATACAAGATTAATTCCAAACTCAGTCACCTCTATCAGATGTGTAGATCCAGAGACACTCATGAACTCTAGATTTCGCATTCGAAGTTGCTTCCGGTACATAATAATCAAGGACTCCAATCTTTCCTTCGCCTCTTGAACAGCTTTCCGGGCCACAGTAACCTTAAAATGTATGAACATTCAGATAAATAGATATCAAAAGGGTAATTGATAAGGAAATAGGGACATGAGCAAACAAAAGAAAATATAAATCTTTGTAGACTGACCTCAGGAAATTGGCCATTGGATATCCCAATTAAGTTGGACAAGTCCCCCTTGTCAGCAGCTTCTTTATTTAGAACTGAAAGTAGTTTTGCTGCATTGGAAATCATGCTAGATGATGATGCAGTCAAAATCAGCTTTCTCAACAAAACAGAACGGACAGACTTTAAATGTAGCACATCCTTATTGAACTCTTCCTCCACGTGAAGTCGCTGAAGTTGTTTCCCAGAATGCAGTATAGCTTGCATGACTGCAATAAACTATAACAGAGATTATTTAGAACCAATCAGCACACAGGAAGCTAAATCAAAATAGGTTTGACAATCATAAACCTTTATATTATTTTCGAGGAGATAATTGATGCTTAAATTGCCACATCAAGCTTAAAGAACTTTGGAAATTGTTCCAAAGAACTCAAGGTTTGCTTAGAAGTATTCTAAAAAATTCTCTTACCTAAAATGGGAAATAAAGTCTAGAAGTTCCTCGAAAGGAATGAGGAATGTCCTTAAAAACAAATTTTCCAGGAGGGAAAAAAATAATTCAATGTTTTACTGCACAACTGGCCAAAAAGAAAAAAAAGGAGATTTACTGGCAGAAGCTCTAACTGGTTCACAGGTAGACATTTATTACCTCTGATGCAGTGGCAGTGCGATAGAAGATTCTAGTTATTCCACGTTGAAGATCTGGTGATCTTCCCAAATATGTCAAAACTGAGGAAAGCAAATGATTGAGCTCTGCTTGTTTTACTTCCACATCCCAATTCTCATTATCAAGCACAGTAGTATCTTCTGTTACTCTGTAAGACCCCATTGATTCTGCAAGCTCAGCAACAGCATCAAGGCGAGCAGAAATCATGCTTCTATCACACAAAGGATGAGTCACCTAAATCATCTCGGAAGAACTTAAACTGTCAAATACAGATTAACAAACAAAACCAGCAAAAGCACTCCGTTCAAAATCACACTCGGTATATACCCAGTGCCTTAGAAGCCTTGAACCGTATATGGTGAGAGTGTTATTCATAATCTTCATCAAAGAGCCAGCTTCAGAGCCATCAGAGTTATTCCTCAGGATCTATAGGCATCAAGAGAGCAATCTTCAGCATTCAAGGGCAAGGAAACTAGAAAGGAAGTGCTGTAGCTGCGAGAAAAATATAATTTATGACAGATATAAGGTCATCAGGAGGAGAAACGGTTTCTGATCAAAAGGAAAATCTATTCAAAACTCCATCAGGACATTCTCTTGAAGTTCAGACCAAGTTATCCACAACCTTTGTCCTCCACGGCTCCATGCATCTACATAAGATCCAAAATTTGATTTGCCACATATATATGTTTATATGCTCTTTCCATTTTGTCATCTTTGAGAACCAACCTATGGATTTCTTATGAATGAAAATGAAATTAAACAGACAGTGGCAGAGGAGGTGCATACACCATTAGGAACAGCAACAAGTGATTGGCTGGTCAAATTAGTGGCCTTGGTTTCTATATAAGTGCCATGGCAGCTCTATGGCTTATCTTTTTTTCCGAAATTTGCTATTGAAGGAGGGCCATGGAGTTTCAGATTGGTGGTCAGAATGTTTATGGCTGATGAGATGATTAAAAAAAAATCTAAGTACCTCGAGATGTTGAATCACATTGCCAGAAAGGCTCATCTCCATATTGCATGAATAGGGCCGAAAAGCTGCGCCAAGACTCAGAATCCTTTCAAAACCAAATTGCTTTAGATGACGTATCGATAAGGCCAATGCTTTGACGGCCAAATCTGGCATATTCATCATTACCTTTGGAACCAAAAATGTCAAGCTTAAAATAGGTGATAGAAACTGAGAATAATGTAAGCTAATCACTAATTTTCACATGAGTTGGACAGCAACAGCGGGGAGAAAAGGAAGAGGTGAAACAGAAGTTCAATCCCCAGATAAAAAAGGTACAAAATTTCAGCTGTGGTGACTCATTAAACAATCTGTTGTCACCAAATTTAGACGTTCAATCCCCAGATAAAAAAGGTACAAAATTTCAGCTGTGGTGACTCATTAATCAATCTGTTGTCATCAAATTAAGACCAATTTATTGACAAGCAATAAATTGTGACCAGTTTATCCTATGAATAACATAAAATGCTTTACACATATGGTACCTCCACTGCTGAGCTTCTACTCTCCTGTTCGTTGTCTTCTCCATTTTGCATTTCAGTAACTGATGTGTTGACACTATTCATACTCTCATAAATAGTCATGACTTCAGCTAGTGCACCTCCCTTCGTAAGGCTATCTTGAGAAGCATGCTCCACACGAACATTTGAGGCCGGCCCAGCATAAGAGAGTAACAACTGAAAATATGAAGTCCAGACGGTCAAGAAATTAGCATGGGACTTGTCAAAAGATAAAGTTTCAAGGAAAAAAGTAACTTTAATTGTCTCTTTCCTCTCGATAAGAACTATTTAATTCTTGTGAAATAATGAAAATCACAATAGGAGAAGAAGATCCTCCATCATGATTGGTATGGGGAATCTATTTCAAGAGAAAATATTCCATGGGCAGTACACACCACATCATCAATTAATCTGGCGCATGACTACTACGTTTAGTTTGCCATCCATGTGTAACCACCTGCTCCACTTCCTCTGCTTTCTTTGCGATTATAAATTAACTTCAAAAACATGGATGGCAATCTTTGATGGATAATAATATATCACAGGGATAAATTGTCTGTTTCTCCTACCATGCAGCCAGCTGAGAGATGTATGATGAAAAAGAAAATTCAGATTAGTGTATTTATGACTTCTGCATAACATATTTGCAAGTAAGATACAGTCTTCCCTATCTTGCACTGAAAGCCTAAAGATATTTCATGCAAAATGAGGTCCATGAAACTGCATTACGCCAATGGGTATTGTAAAATGTACTTGGTCAACCGCTGCATGGAAAAAAACACCAATCACAGCAAAGTGGAGAGAGAACATACAGCAGATATGGATCCTGTGGAACAGGAAAGGATTCTCAAAGTGGGTTTAACTACTCCCATGGTGTAAACTATTAACCCTTCCATAACTAGATAATGTATGTTCACATACCATCAACCGGACATATATCAATTCCTAGTTGGTAAGGCAGAAGAGAGAGAAGATGCAACCTTGTTCATTGTAATTAAACAAACAATATCTCAAGGATTACTTATAATCGATTATAACTAGTGAAAGCTACCTTCTTCGTTTGATCCGAAAGTGGGTCTCCAAGAAGCAACTCAGCCGGTGACAAACTTAAAATCATAGCCTCAAGCCCGCTTCTCATCGAATTATCACTAAACTCTCCAAAAACAACTTCCCCTGTCGAAATCTCAATAGCAACAACCCCAATCTTCACATCAAACCCGCTCTGCACGTCGCATTCCCGATTCTTCACCAACAAATTCTCCTCCACAACACAAGCCAGATAATTACTCTCCCCACCAAACCCCTCGTCCTTACCCCCCATATCCTCAGCCGCTTCGAGCGTGGCCTTCGTATACAAGGCCGACAACCCGCGACAGAACGGGCCTAGGCGGTTCGAACCGTGGGCCTTAATAGCCGCGGTCTCGGTCTGCTTAACCACGCCGACCTTGTACCCAGCATTCACAAGCCTCCTCACATGGACATTAAGTCGAAAAGTTGGTATGCTAGCAGTCATAAAGCTATGATCCATGTGCGCATAAATCCCCAGAACTCTAGCAGCCACTTCCGCGTCTTCCCCGAAGAACCTATACTTGTAACCCACTTCCACCATCAAAAGAACATCCGGGTACCTCTCCTTCAGCTCCACCACTTGCTGCTCGAGCGGCGTGTACTTTTTGGAGCTGGGCTCCGCCGTTTCCTTCTTATGCGGTCTCTGGAGGGGAGGAGGGGGCACGGGGTTCTGAGTGTGCGGCGAGAGCTTCGGTTTCTTGAGCGGGGAGGCGAGGCGGGAGGAGAGGCGGCGCTTGGCCGGGGAGAAGGAGACGACAGCGGCGATCTTGGGAGGCGGGGTGGACGGGGACGGGGAGGGCGGCGAAGGGTCCGCCGCGAGCGGCGGCGGCGGCGTCTTGGGTTTGGGCGCGAAGAAGCGCGAGATCACCTGCTGCTTTGGCTTGCCCGTCATCGCTTCGGTGGAGGAACGGCGGTTTCGCGCGCTTTTTCCTCCGCCGAAGTGGCGGTTCTCCGTGGAGGGCAGGCGACGGGACGGGGATCGCTGGACACTCGCGAGGAAAAAATGTCCGCTGATGAGGTGAACGTAATCGGGAAAAATGGCAAATCATGCCCCTAATTTAAGGGTGTCGATGGTTAAAACTTTTTTTTTTTTTTTTTTTTACATTTTCTATTTTGTAATTCATTTAAGGGCACGTTCATTTTGTGAAAAATAAATAATTTTAAAAATACTTCCCTCAAAATAATTACTTGTATCTATTAAAAAATAAATAAACGAAAGGGTTAATACTATGAAAATCTTGAATTGATGTACCTATGACAAATTTATTAAAAATTAATTTTTTGACTACTGAAAATCTAAAAGTATATTTATGGTAAATCTACTCTTATTTAATTTCCATTAAATTAGTTTAATACTATGAAAAATTACAAACTTATATATTTCGACAAATAGAGAGTGAAATCCCAAACGATATATCTATTAATTGCCATAGGTTGTCCAACTTAGCAATTTAACAATAAAATATAATGAAAACTAATGGAAAATAAATTTAACATAAGCGTATCGATTTTGCGTTTTTTATGATATTAACCTTAAATAAAACTATCTCTTCTTTAGGTGTCACATAATTGCCAAATTAGCTTACTTTTAGGCGGCTAGATACAACCTCCCTTAGCGCAATGGGACCTGGCCTGAGAACCTTCGATGGGCAATGAAGTTCCTCTCCGGTAAGGATTTTCATCGTTCCATTGCCCCTTTTTCGTTTGGTGCTCCGTGCCACCTTATTTGGAAGATCATAAATGACATCCTATTCATAAACCATATTTTGGTGGTTCCAACCGTTAAAAATCATCTCATTAAAGTTGTTAAGGATAAGGTCTTAACGTTCAGAAATGTGGATGACAACCCAAGGAACAGAAGACTTCAGCGTAATTGGGGGATAGATCCTTGCATCTTCTCTCTTATTCCCACGGATGCTTAGTTCTCCTCAGACCGAGGCCTTTGAACCCTCGACCGTCTGCTTCTTTGTAGTTTGCTAGCGCCGTTCTCCTCGTTGCCGACCTCAGAGCATTGGAATAGGTGCTGCTCGACTTCAGCGGACATTTAGGCCTAGGTGTTTGTTGGTTGTTCCTCTTGTTGTTTTCGGTAGTATTGTTTTGCCTACCTATCCTTCTTCGCCGCTTTCTCCTCTAGCGGCCTTTTGCATTCGGCTCTCTTCCACTGACTATGACTTGTTGTCTTGTTGAGTGTAAGTTTTGTGGCGCCAGATCTTGTGTACATTGTTGGTAAAGCTCAATATATTATTACCTTTCACAAAAAAAATAAAAATAAAATGGCCTTAGCTAATTGTAAATAGCCCTACCCATGGCTGGCTATGGGATGTGCTTATAATATGAATTAAGTTCATATTTGAATTCCTTCTAATATACAAAAGCAAATATTCTGATAAACTACAAAATGAAAATTGGAGTGCAGTTCTATAAGGTAATTGTGAATAAAATATATAAGTATCCAAATGTAAAAAGTCAAAATTCATATTGAATAACTTAGGTGAATGTACGTTTGTCCTTACATATCTAAATGGCTTCTGGGGCACAAGAAATCTGCAAGACATTGTGGCTCCGTTTGTTTTGCGAGAGAAAGTAATATTGTTTGATGTTTGATTGAAACCTGAAGATGAATAGAAAATATTATGCCATTTGATGAAGAAAGTATTATTTAATTTTCCTAAATAAACATAAACTATTTAGACGCTAGTGACTTGTATATAAATAGCTAAGGAACTTGACATGGGCACTGGGATCTTAAGCCCAAATACAAGGCTCCTAGGTATGAGCACGGTAGTTGGTCTTGGGTCTATCAAAGTGAGCTTAAGAACTCGGTGTCCTTGCTCAACCCTCCAGCGCCATAGCCTAGGTCTACAGAGGTTGGGCTTGGGTCCATCGATGTTGGGCTCGATCCTTGGTGCTAGCGCTAGGGTCCATTGAGGTCGGGCCTAGGATCCTAGCACCCGCCCCTAGGTTAGTTGAGGCTAGGCCTTGGTCCCTAGCACCTACACTTGGGTCCATTGAGGTTGGGCTTGTGACCTTGGTGTTGGTGCTTGCATTTGGGTCCTTTAAGGCCGAGCCTTGGTCCTCGGTGACCAAGCCTATGTCCATCAAGGTCAGGCCTACTCTTGTGAACCCAATGCCTAATCCAAGTTCATTGAGGTTGGGCCTTGGCACTTACACCTAGTTCCATGTAGGTTGTGCTCGAGACTCTTGTGCTCAGGATAAGGTCCCCTATGCTGGTGCACTAGGTCCTTGGTGTCTGTACTCAAGTTCATTAAGGCCAAGCTAGGGTCCATCAAGGATTGGCCTAGGTAGTTGGCGCCCAAACCCAGGTCCTTGACAACTAGGTTTGGGCAGGGGCATGGGTTTTAAGATCCAAAGCCTCACCTATATGAATCTGAACCCGGGTGTTGGGGTCCTAATCTTAAGTAGTTGGGTCCTGGCATCTTGGGCACGGGCACCAGCATTGGGGTCTTGAGCTTGATCTTGATAAACCCAAGCGCGATTCAAGGACTTGAGCACGGCCTCAATGGACCCAAGTGGGGGTGTCATTAAGCCAATTCTAGCCTTGATAGACTCAGGAATGGTCACCAAGGTCTAGGCATGGCCTAATAGACTCGAGTTCGAGCACTGGGGATCGCGATGCCGACATTGAGGTCTAGGGATCGGCCTTGATAGACCTGGTGTGGCAATTGAGGTCTAGGGTGCCTTGATGGACCTTGATTCAAGTGTTGGGGACTTGGTCCCAAGCACGGGGGTATGGGCCTTGGCCTTGACGAACTTAGGTGTGGGTGGTCGAGGTCTTGAGTCCGGGTGCTAGTTTCGGGCCTATGTGTTGGGGACCTAAGTGTGGGTGTCGTTGTCCTGAGCACGGCCTTGATGTACTTGGGCTTAGGAGCTAGGACTTGGGCACAGGTGTTGGGGTTCCGAGACCTAGCCTTGATGTTATTGGGCCTAGCCTCAATGGACCCAAACTTGGCAACCAAGGTCTTGGGTTGGGGCACCAAGGTCCTGGGATCAACCTTGATGGACCTATACTAGGGCGTTGGAGTCCTAAGCACAAGTGTCGGAGTTCCAAGTAGAGGCACTAGGGTCTTGGGTCATGCCTTAATAGACTTGAGTTTGCCCTCGATGGACCCTACTAGACTCGACCCTGACCTCTATTTCCAACTTCGCTACCAAATGCTTGAGAACAAGTGTTGGGGTTCCTTTGCTCAAGCATAAACTTTTTTTTTTATCTAAGCCCTGATATTTAGTTATATTTTGAAAAATTATTTTTGATTTTTCTAAGAGAAAAATATTTTCTAGAATTTAATCATTGGGTTTCTGTTGACTCATTCCTTTTTAAGTGATTTTAACAGAGAAAAATGAGGAAATTTTTTTAATGATTTTTTAATGATTTTTTTTTTTTTGCAAAATAAACGGAGCCTAAATCTTATTGATGTTTTATAAGTAAACTATGTAGAGGAGACATTAGTCTATTTAAAGCAATGGAGAAATTAGTTATATTCGCAAAGCACTTAATGGCTAAACAATGTTTAATCCGTCAAACCTTAATAGTGATTCACGATGTTCAATTAGTCTTCCAAAATAAAAAGGAATACATTGGAAGTCTATGATCGAGACCATGATTTTAACTTTTGAGAGCGCATGCCAGTTGATAAAAATCCACCATTCTCAAAAAAGTCCGAGATAAACGAAAGAGAAGTGTGATTCGAAATATCTTTAAAATACAAATCTATATTTTGAAAGATGATGAGAATCCAATGTAAATTTAAATGATCCATGGGGCAAGATGTTATTCATACGGTCCCTTATTAATTATTATTTTCTCCGTTATTTAGCAATGTTCGATTAATTAGAACCTATGACTCTGTTAGTAATACAGAAGATTAATTAAATGGCATGTGACACAATTACGGACATGTATCTACCATCCTTAAAATTATGTGAAAATTTCGACCCTATTGTAAGAAAACCTAAAAATATTGTTATCATGAATATGCTTAATTATATAAAATTTGTCTATATATACCTATTTCCATGCAATTTCTTATAAAATTATTGTCTTTGACAGTTAAATTTTGTGATTCTTTTGTGCTATCTAATGATAAATAAAAAGAAAAATGCCACCAAAAACCCTAAATTTTGCCCAAAGTAATAAATTTACTCCAAACTTTTTTTTTTTTTTTTGTGATATGAAAAACTCAAAACTTTGCAAACTGTAACACATTTACCCCATTAAGAGCATTTTCGTCTTATTTTTCTTTTTTCTTTTCTCTTCCCTCCGCCAGATGCCAACGAGGGCCACCCTCGCCGGCGTCGGGCGAGGGTGCCCTCGCCATGGTAAGGGAGGCCCTCGCTTGACCCAGCCGAGGGTCGCCTAGGCGTCGGGTGGCCCTAGCCGACGTCGGGCAAGGGTCGCCCTCGCCTGGGCCGACGCCGGCGAGGGCAGCCCTTGTCGGACGCCGGCTTCCCTCTGTCGGAGTCGGCGGAGGGAAGAGAGAAGAAAAAAGAAAAAGAAAGTAAAAAGACCAAAATGCCCCTATGATTTGGGGTAAATGTGTTACATAAATGAAAGTTTGGGGTTTTTTGTATCACAAAAAATAGTTTGGAGTGAATGTGTCACGGTTAGCAAACTTCAGGATTTTTTATGTCACAAAAAAAAAGTTTGAGGTAAATTTGTCACTTTGGACAAAGTTTGGGGTTTTTGGTGGCTTTTTCCCTAAATAAAAAAAAAAAATCATATAATTGTCTTATGAACTTGTCATGCCATAATTGTATTTCACTATATATATAATATGAGATATGTTACGTCATCAATTGATTAATAAAAAGGTATAAGTAAGTAAAAATCAAATTGGGTTTCACCTAGTATAGCATGCTAGGTATTTTCTACATTACAATCACAAATTACTCCAGCAAATGGAGTATTTTCCAGCAAGTTCAATAAATGCACATGACATGGAAGTTGGGAGAATTACCAAAAAAATCATTAATCTATTGCAATTGTGTCAATTTGGTCATAAACTTTTTTTTAGCCAATTTAGTTCTAAATCTTTTTCATTTGTGCCAATTTAGTCAATTTGGTCAATTTGGTCAATTTTAGCCGCCCAATGTTGACTTGGTGCGATTGGCGCTAGCGTGGCATTTTTAACACAATATTTTAATATTTTAGGGTTAATACCTTGAAAATCCTAAAATTAGTACACTTGTGACAAATTTAGCAAAAACTATCTTTTTGACTATGAAAAATCCAAAATTGGTACACTTGTGACAAATTTACCTTGACTAACCATAAAAAACCATAAGCTGGTACATTTATGACAAATTTACCCAAAACTAATTTATTCGACTGCAAAAAACCTTAAATTGGTAAATTTGTGACAAATATACCATCTGCTAAATTGAATTAATATTACAAAAAAATCACAAAAATTATAAATTGTGACAAACAGAGTATAAAATCCCAAATTGGTATACCGATCAACTATCACGTGTTATTTAACTTAATAATTTAACAGTAAAATTTAACGAAAACTAACAGAGGGTAAATTTGTCACAAGTGTACCAGCTTTTGGGTAAATTTGTCAAAGGTATACCGATTTGGGATTTTTGATGGTCAAAAAATAGTTTGGGGTAAATTTGTTAAAGGTGTACTAGTTTGAGATTTTTCAGGGTATTAACTTAAAGTTTTAATATATTTTGAATTTTCTATAATTTTTTTCTTTTTTATTTTACTTTCTTTATTTTTTTTCCCTTCCCACTTCCCTTACTCTTATCACAATGAGGGTCACCTGCAGCCCTCGCCTATGGCCTGCCAATTGTCGGCGAAGGGGAAGGGGAAAAAAGAAAATAAAAGAAAAAAACAATATATAAAAAATTTAAAATCAAAATATTATTTTAAAAATGTGCCTGGTCAAAATTGGCTGGATGGGACACAAATGTAAAAGATTTATGATTGAATTGAGGAAAAAAAAAAGAAGGTCGAAGATTGAATCCGCACAATTATGGTAGGTTTAACACTTTTTTTGTAATTTTTCCTATGTAAATTCTAGTGAAAATCACATATTTGCGAGCAAAACCCATGACAAGCGTGAATTCCAATGGATTTGTTTAACGAAAATTCAAGATCAATGTCATTGAGGTTGCTTGGTCAGATTGGAAGGTAGCGACTGATTTCGATGAGACTCGATCCGTGCCCCGCAGGGTAGGATGAGGTACATCAACTTTATGGACCAGAGGGGGAGGTCCATCAGATTGATCTGGCTTTGGGCTAGGATCCGACTTCTGTTGTCTTCACTCTATTCTTGGGAAAAGCATGAATGATAGCTTGAAGAGACGCTTGTGGCCCATGCAAGAAGTTCTCGCGTTTTTTTTCCTATGTCAGCTTAATTTGTCGGTCTACTTTTATGGCTGTGGTTGCTGTACCATCCAATTATCCCTATTCACCTTCATTCTCAAACTACAAGACATAATTGATGGCGTGATGCGTGGAAGTTCCAAAGAAGTGATGGATGTAAAGTTCCCAGCTTGCAATGAGAGAAATCCTCTAGCATGTCAATGTGTATAGACCATCATGATATTGGTGTGAATTAGGGATTTTTGTCTCTTCATGGTTGGCTAGATGCGATTCGGAACGAACTTACAATTATCACGTGACAAAACACCGGCTTTTAAACTTGAAGCCCATAGTAACCCTCTTCTTAGGTGGTGCAAAGTGAACCCGAGCTTATGAAAGTGAGAATGTTTATGCGACATACATGGTCACTAAAACATCTCTTATTAAACTGTGTCCAATGAAATGTTTTGAGATTAGTCGTTAACAAAGCTTTATTTTTCTTGTATTTCTTTAATGATTAAAGTTTATTTATTTATTAAATGGTTGCGCACGCAATTCTAGTTCGAAGATTTTATATAGGCAGGTTATCTCTTATATGGTTGGTCAAATGCATGTTCCTCGTTGAGGAAAAGACAACGTGAAGAGCGCTTTTACAGGTCAACAATGGTTGGAGACTTAGGGGTTGAGTTTTGTCGGTGCAGAAGAGTACCGAGCTATGGATTTAAGGAAAGCTTACCAAGTACAAGAAACTCGGACGTAAAGAAAAGAATGTTAAGCATGCACACGAGTTGTGAAATAAAGTATAATCTCGTCCCTGCTGGCTGGAGTAAGAAAGAAACGGTTGAGCATGGTCAAATCTCAGTGCTTAGTTTTTGTTGAGATGAACTTGTGAGTGTGCCAGGTGAAAGAAATTCCACATCTAAGATATGATCTAAGATATGCTGTAAGGTGAATTAATTAATATATCTTAATTGGTCCATAATTTATTAGCTTAAGTTTTTAAAATTATAATAGATCCAATGGATAAGTTGATGGGTTCGGATTTTGATTCCCTCGGCAATCCCCTCAAAATGAAGGTATCAAATTTTTGTTGTGCATTCTAACAAGTGGTATTGGCACCTAAGGTTGAATAGTTGGAGGCTCTCAATGGGGTTCCGTGTTTGGTGAACATTTTCAGGAAGTAATCTTGGAATTGAGGTGGCAAATGATGTGCTCGTGCCAAGCTTAGTTGAGCTAAGGTCGTTTTTTTTTTTTTTTTTTTTTTTTTTTTTTTTGGTCAATAGATAAGATCGTTGAAGATGACTCATAATGTTAGCGAGTTTATCACAAGAGGCTCACAGGTGAGATGATGAATTTTTGGGGATGCATGTGTTGGAGTGTTATGTGTAAGAAGTCTGATATCAAAGATATGATGTAAGTTGGAGTGGAGCAATCAATACATATCATAGTTGGAGATTTTTTTTTTTTTTTTTAAATTACTAAACTTATTATTTGGTAGCCAAGTTAGTTATAAATCTTTCATGTGCCACTTTAATATTAAATCTTTTGATAATTTGTCAATGTAGTCATTTTAACCAATTTTTGATTGAAATTGCAAGTGTGGATGCCTAATGTCTTACACGGCATGATTGGCATTGGCATGGACAATTTTTGTAACATTTTTTTCTTCTAAATTTATGGACAATTTTTTTTTTTCATCTTTTATTCTTTTCTTTCCTTTCTTTTCGTTTTTTTTCCCCACAATAAAGGGCAAGGGGAGCCACTAGCCATGGTGAGGGCATTGTGGCAAAGCGAGGGCTTTGTGACCCTCTTTAGCCATTAGGCAAGGTTACAATACCCTCGGCTGTGGCTAGTGAAGGCAAGCGGTGCTTGCCTCACTTGTGGCTAGCAACGTCATCGGTCATTGCTGCGACCCTAGTCGACAAATAGATATAGGAAAAAGTTAAAAGAAAAGGAAAAGTAAAGCGAAAGTAAGAAAAATAATTTTTTTAAAGGAAATTTAAAAGAATTGCAAAAATTGGCTGCATCAATGTTAACTATGCCACGTAAGTTATTTGACGTCTATGTTAGTAATTTTCAGCTAACCGTTAAATTGTCAAAAAATTTAGAACTAAATTGGTTTAATTGAAAGGTTTTAGAACTGAATGAGTCTTAATATGGTAGGTTTAATACTTTTTGGACAATTTTTCCCATAAATAGATTGATAACTTGTTGATTTAAGTTTCTTGGTGAAGGTATTTGGTTTTCTTTGAGCGTTTAATAGCTTTTAATTACAGGCAAGAATTAGCTGTTGGTTGAGGAGCATTGGTTGCGGCTTGCGCTCGTTGGTCAGTGGATGTCCTTGCCGGGCATCTTTGTACTCTAGCATGCATTATTTCCACTTCTTCTTTTTCACTAATTTACTCATTATGCCTTAACCCACCCCTTCTCTCTCTCTCTCTTTAACACACGAATAGACCCACAGGAGGAATTGAGGGAGCTCCACCGGGCGTTGGCCAGCTCATGGCTCAGCCTTTAGTCACCATCACCAGACCAATTTTGTGGTTGCTTAGGATGACGCACACCACAAGTAAGCCCTTGTAGCCTATCCCCGTCTTCCTAGCTGACCAAGCCCAGGGTTCTTGAGCTCGATAGCCATGGACAATAGAATATACAAATGCAAGCTTTAAAGATACATACTTGCTGGCAAGTTAGGCTAACAACTCGTAACTCTTCCATGTGACTTTTTTGAATCTAGATTTGTTGCAATCTAGGTTTTATTATCAACGTTGGGTGATTTTGGACCTCTCTTACTTTAAAAGTCAACTCAAAAGGTGAGATTTTCTCTCATACTTATAAATTGACCATCAACTCATTCTATAATTGATGTGAGATGATCTCAACACCATTTTCACGTTATCATTTTCACCACATTACCATTTCCACGTAAGAACATGGAGGTGGGAAATTCAAAACTCCCCTCCTCCAGATAGGGTAGTATATGAGATTTACAAATTTCCCCAGGTGGGCCCACTAGGGAAGAGAGAGAGAGAGAGAGAGAGAGAGAGAGAGAGAAGAGAAAGCGCATGAGAGCAGAGCCATTGGGTGATATTTGATCAGAGGCGGGATGGGCTGGGGATGAGAAAAGGAGGTTGGCGGTGGAGCCCTGCCGTGATTACAAGTGGAAGAGAGAGATTGGTGGAACGAGTAAAGCTTAGGATACTTTTTACAAAATTATCATGAGTGATTAGATGCGCAATGCACCAATAAACGGGCGATATGTAGGGATCGACCGCCAATAGCTATTGTTCGAGCAACAACTAATTCTTGCCATTCAAGTAACTAGCTCCAATTGGATGGTTGTAGTAAAATAGGTTCATATTTTCATCTTCTTCGTCGTTCTTCCTATAATTAATGCATCGGACCTTCCCTGCACTTTTCCAACAGCACGAACATGAAAAAATCATGCAAAGGGGATATATTGTCTGTGCATGGCAACATGGCATACATACAATCCTTCCTCATCAAGGTTAAGAATTGCTTGTTCGAGCCAATACTAAATTTCTAACGTCCCCACACAGGTTTGGCATTCTCATAACTCACGATGCAAACCTTAAGTAGGTACGAGACTTCTTCTTAAGCTTCCAAGACAAGATGCACCCGGTCGGCGACTGAAACAATTAAAACAAACATCTGCAAAAGCTATATCACAGGGCAAGGCTCATGCGATGATAGATGAGACACGTCATGTGCGCACGATGAGCGCACGCAACCGATTACCCAGCCGAGAAGATAACCAAAAAGATACACATGGAAGGTGGCACGACCTTGGAACTTGCTTAAACATCCTTTGTGAAATGAGAACCTATGAAGTATTGAAACTCTCCAAGAGCCTTCGTGTCATGCCGGATACTTCGACACGTGTCCGACACTCTCTGATACTCGGTCAACACATGTCGGAAAATCCGACACCTGGTCAACTTTCTCGACACTCTTTGACACTCAAGTTGGAATTTTGACATACGGGTTTACGACATATGATTCCGATATTGAGGTAAATTTTAGAAATTTAATAAATGAGAGGTTTATATATATATATATATATATATATATAAATAAATGAAATACAATAATAAAAATAATAAACGGAGAAAAAAGAAAAATTCAGTTTTCTCTTCTCTTCTAACTCCCACTACAATTCACCCTTTAAGTTTTTTTTTTATCCTCTTCCAACATATTTAACATGGGGAAAAGTACCAAAAAAGTCCGAAATCTATTGCATTGGTACCAATTCAGTCCTAAACTTTTCAATTGGACCAATTCAGTCTAAACCTTTTAATATTGGTACCAATTTAGTCCATCCGGCCAATTTTGGCCGGCCGGTGTTGACATGGACGTCGGCCGGTGATCGGACGCGACGTGGCAATTTTTATGATTTTTTAATTATTTTTTCAAAATTTTTATTAATTTTTATTGATTTTTTATTAATTTTTTTTTTTTTTTTTTCTATCTTTACTCGCCGGCCACCCCAAGAAGAAGAGGCAGAAAAGAAAACAGAAAAAGAAAAGAAAATAGAAAAAAATTAATAATAAATAATAAATTCGAAAAAATCATAAAAAAATCATAAAAATTGCCACGTCGGCGTTCGGTCACCTACGACATCCACGTCAACACCGGCTGGCTAAAATTGGCCGGATGGACTAAACCTGTACTAATATTAAAAGGTTTAGGACCGAATTGGTCCAATTGAAAAATTTAGGACCGAATTGGTATCAATGCAATAGGTTTAGGACTTTTTGATACTTTTCCCATTTAACATGCGAGTCCAGAATATGTATCGCTTGTTTTTTCTCCAAATTTATGAATTATGTCATATTGAAACAATGAATTGTATTAATAAATGGCGGATTAATGTTTTTAGCCTATATTCATTATGGGCTTTTTAAATTATTTATTTATTTATGAATTTGATTCAAATTAATTTGATTGAAATAATCATTAAAATGTTAATTTCTTATGTATATATAAAAATATATATTTAATATACAATGTGTCCCAACGTATTGAAATTATTTATTTTTTGTGAAACGATGTGTCGACATATCGTGTCATGTTGTGTCACATATCACGTGTTAGTGTCGGTGTTATTTAGATGAGAACATGAGAGTTTAGGCGACACAATACCTTTGAATCTGTAACACACGATGAGCCTCCGGACGAGAAGAAGTTTCTTCCGGACATGAATGCATCCGTTCGCAATAAATTCACGTGTGGGCGACCAAGGAAAAAAGCGAGAACTCCATATGGTCCACTCAAATCCGAGATTCTCCGGACTTTCAAGACATTAGCTCCATCCCGTAATTATGGCTGCGCGATTTAGGTTAACCAGGGGGATTCGGGGCGGGGCAGCGGTGATACCGTAACCCTAGACCACCTAGCACGTGGCCACCCGGGCAACGGGCCACGTCGCCCAAAATCAACCTTGGCATGGCCAGAAGTTGTCAGGCCACCACTTGCCCACGAGTGGCCTTAAAAGGGTAGGCTTGCCATCGTGAAATTCTGGCTTTAACTAGGAATTTCTCGACGTACAGAATTCGGTTTTCGCACAATACTTTGTTCGCAATCAAGAATCTAAACTTCCACGGATGCGAATGCGTATATAACGCAGCAAGATCTGAATCAACATGCTTAAACGTTACACCCCGTAGCAAATGTAAGATCTCTCTTGAATTCTTTAGATATAAAGACTATTTTCAACATATGAGAGAGAGAGAGAGAGAGAGAGAATACGGGAGGCTTGGCGGAGACCACGTAGCGGAGACGCCGAGAGAGGGTATCCACAAGCATAATGAGGTACAAAAGCCGCCACCACTTCCCTTTTTGCCTCCTCTCTCTCCCACTCCTCTACACTTATTATTTCATTTAATGCCCCCCCTCCTTCCCCCACGCATCCAAAAACATCCCTCGTCTCCCCTAAATTTATCCAATATCGATACGTTCGAAATCCCATCTCGGGCCTCGCCTTTTCCACTTATTCACTTGTTGGCCCTCGCCTTTTGGAGTTCTTAAGTGAGGTCCCGTCGGTATCCAATGCCTTGAGGTAGGTTTCCTTTCTAATTGGATGTTTTCTGAGGGAAAATCTCTAAAAGAAAATGCTAGTGGGTCATCAAAGCTATCCACCATATTCTTAGTGGCATTGCCGTGATTAAGTGGGAAATCTAGAGCGATATTCACCCATGCCGAGAAGGGTGGAATTCCGTGATTGCCCAAAAGAAAAAAAAAAGTAATATAGAATAAATAACTAATACCCTGTATTTATATCCACATCGTCAAGCTATCAAAGTAGAGATGTGCCAAAAAGAAAACTTTCAGAGCTTGAGGGTTCCATAGTCTATCCTCAGACAATACTTATGCAGTCCTTTAATTGGTTCAAAGCCCCACAAACCTCCGACCATATCATCTCCGCCACAGCCTGTACCTCCATCGCCTCCTATGTATGGGCAATGAACAGCTTATTAGAGCCCCAGAAATCAGAAGAAATCACAGGAAACGAAGAAGAAGAAGCAGCGGCAGCAGCAGTGACGGCAGAAGAAGAAGAAGAAGAAGAAGAAGAAGAAGAAGAAGAAGAAGAAGATCAAAGGAAGGAGAATCAAGAAAACATAGAGAGAAGAGGAGGTCAAGATCAAGAACTCGCCATCGCCCCTCAGCTCGAGCCGCCCCAAGAAGAAGAAGATCAAAGGAAGGAGAAGCAAGAAAACATAGAGGGAAGAGAAGGTCAAGATCAAGGGCTCAACGTCGCCCCTCGGCTTGACCCGCCCCAAGAAGAAGAAGAAGAAAGAGCGAGATGTGAGTGGGACTTCCATCTCTCCGCCGTCGTCTCCACTGCCGCCGCCTCCTCTTCCGACACTCTCGGCGTCATCGAATTTGACCCGCCTGGCGCGCTCATCGCCACCGGTGGGATTGCTCGGAAGATCAGGATTTACAGCTTGAGCTCTCTGGTGCCCCAAGAAAGTGACCTAACGACAACTGCATTTTCGGAGCATTCCAGTGCCTGCAGCTACTACATATGCACTCCGGCGAAGCTGAGCAGTCTCAGGTGGCGGCCCGGCTCAGGCAGCCGCGTCATTGGGTCTGGCGACTATGATGGGGTTATCACAGAGTATGACCTCGAGCGGCGGGTGCCGGTGTTCGAGCGTGATGAGCATGGCGGCCGACGGGTCTGGAGCGTGGACTACTCGAGCTCAGGTCCGGCCATCGGGGCATCTGGGTCCGACGATGGGACAATGCAGCTCTGGGATCCACGCTGCAGCGACAGCGGGGGTAGCCTTTCCACGGTGCGGCCCGGGGAAGTGGATCGGAGCACCGCCGTATGCAGCGTCGAGTTCAGCCCGTTCGACAGCACGACCGTGGCCGTCGGGTGCGCGGACCGGAGAGCCTACACCTATGACCTGCGCAACATGTCGGGCCCGGTCCGGGTCTTTGATGGGCATGCAAAGGCGGTGACCTACGCCAAGTTCCTCGGCGCGCAAGCGCTGGTGTCGGCTAGCATCGACAGCTGCCTGAAGCTGTGGAATGCGGCGGACGCGTGCGAGGTCCGCACGTATCGGGGCCATGTCAACGCACGGAACTTCGTCGGGCTGTCCGTGTGGCGAGACGGCGGGTTGATCGCCTGTGGTTCAGAGAGCGACCAGGTGTTCGTATACGACGCGAGGTGGGGCGAACCCATCTGGGCCCACCGGTTCGAACGCGGGTTCGTGAGCAGCGTGTGCTGGAGGCAGGCTGGCTCGGACAGGTGCACGCTCGTCGCGGGCGGGTCGGACGGTGTTTTGCAGCTCTTTGTGGGCACGAGGAAGGCATCATCATCACGAGGATGATCGTCCGAACGTATGATTCCACCACTGAAAGCCTCGGAAATGAAAGAAAATTGGTGAGCGATAAAAGAATAGAAGCCATTTATTTTTCAGTTTCCTGTCTCCAGCTTATCGGTTAATGTTAGCGTTACCGTCTATTTCTTTGATGGAAATGCTCATGGTATTCTTCTCCATTACATTATCTTATAGACGGTTCTTTAATCGATCTAGAGGTTGGAATCTTATCCTGTTGGACATACATCGGAAACGATGCGGTCAGGTCCCTTTTTTAGTTTTTGTTTTATTCTTCTTCTGAACGACATTTATTTTGTTTTTTGCCATCTTTTGTATAACTAGGAATTGCTATGCATTGTCTCCTTGAGAGAATGGATAAGATTCTGATCAGAATTCTTTTGGCAGCTTCCGCGTCACGAGCTGATGATTCTTCATAAAACCTACCCGTTCTGTCTCTAAAATTGTTTCTGCTGTCTTGAATTGATACTCAATAAAATCAATCCTATGGCCAGTTTCTGCATGTTGTAGTTTCTCTAATCTTTATGTAAAGTAACCCATTTCTTGATCTAAGCAACCAAATCAGTGAAATTTAGTTAGCAGAAAAGGCGTTTTGCGTCTGAACTGGTGAGATTCCTTATTTCAAGAATACGAGTGTTTATTCACTCAATGCTAGAAAACGTTCTCACTAATTAGAAGTTCTACACGTGCATATGTAAGAACTACTCGTGGCTACTATTCTTAGGTAGCTTTGCACTTGCAAGTGGCTGACTATTTTACTAAATTAGTTCTTGTACATGGTATGTAAATACAAATAAGAATCGTCTCACTTCCATCAATTTTGTATCAAACTTCTGTCGTTGATGTAAGAGAATACAATTCTACAAGGGGAGAAGTGCATCAATTGATAACAGTAGAGAATTTTCCTTATGTACATGTAGTCTTCCGAAAAGCTTAATGACATCCGCATTTAAAATGCAATTCAAGTGTGTAGAACATTATGCCTGGGCAATTGGCGCCTTCCCTGCCAAGTAATTTCCTAAAGATGCCGGTTAAATTGCTTCGTCGGTTTCCTTCGAAAATTAGGAAGGAAAATATCCCTTAATGAGATGATAGTGAGATTCCTTATATGATAAAAATAAAATAAGAAAGTGAATAAATTGAATAAAACCGAAAAAATACCTATAAAAATATAACATTTATGATTTGTAATTATTCACACGATCACCAATTGAGCGATCATGATTAAGAGCTCCAATCGAGTAACATGGCCTTGAGATTTGTGACTTGAAAAGATATATAGGACATGATCATTGCGAGCTTTGTGACTCAAACCTATGGTTGTTGCAAGCTCAAAGTAAGTGGCCGTGACTACGAGCTCGATTCTTAAAATATTTTTCCTTATCCACATATATTGTATGTGTATTTTTATCACTAATTTCTTCAAGTTTTCAATGATATAAATATTCCATGACAACCATATCATGGTAACAAAGTGATGCTAAAGAAAATTCAAGTCCATGGCTAACCGTTTGGTAAAAGAAATAAACTTTAGATAAATTGGAAGTCTATTTTATCTATGTTCAGTGCACATTGGGTGTTTAGTGTTCTTCATTTATGAATTTTTATATATCATTTATTTAATTTCGAATAATATTTCACTATCTAAAATTTGTAGTCAATTAGCTCTTGGATTTCCTTTTCATAAATAATATCATTAAATTTGTTTCTGACACAAATACAAAAACATGATTTTTTGCTTTGGTTGCTCATGGTAGACAAGATAAAATGGATGGCTTGGGTTGCATCTTTACTTTTCAAGAGCAGCGGTCATGCAAGCACGCTCCTATTGTTAATGGTCGAAAAAGAAGGAGAAAAATATCTCTGAAGGAGGAATTGCCCTTCTCCGCATGTATCCGATTTAAAATTTCGATTTTGTGCATATCAAAATCTAAGTGTCGCTAGCATCATGCGCATTTATGAATGTGTCAATCAGAAACAATAATTAGGTGCTTTTAAAATTCGCCATTCTCATCCATCAAGTCAATCACTTCGGAAAAAGAAAATTTTTGTAGCTTTCATTTATTTCTAGACATGTGGTTTCCACCTTTTTCGATACTTTCTTGATACGGAAGTCGTCATGTGGTATTTGATTTCTGTATTTGAGTCATGCAAAAAATAGTCCTTTGTATATAAAAGGAAATAAGGTTTCTACTTTATATAAGGAAATCATGACCATTTCTTTCGAAATTTGTTCATTTATAATTACCTTTGGTAATTATATATAAGAGGGGATAATTTGTCCAAAAAGTCCTAAACCTATTTTACGATAGCTGATTAAGTCCTAAACCTTTTAATTATGCCAATTTAATTTTAAACTTTTTGAGAATTTGTCAATTTAACCATGAACCTTTCTTCTTGTGTCATTTTAGTCTTAAACCTTTTGAAGATTTACCAATTTAATCATAAACTTATTATTTGGATAAGCCGAAATGATTACATTGTCAAATCATCAAAAAATTAAGGACTAAATTGACAAATCTTCAAAAAGGTTAGGACTAAATTGACAAATTGTTAAAATATTTATGAATAAATTGGTACAATTGAAATATTTATGATTAAATTGGCCTCCATACAATAGGTTTAGAACTTTTTGGACAATTTTCTCTATTTAAAAGTATTAAAAAAATAATATTGAAGAGAAAGACCGACCATTTAACAATACAAAGAAAATGTTTATTTCTTCAGGACCGTTAATTGGCATTTTAGTTCTATCTCAGAGAAACTAATTTTAAATATACATAGTGCACATGCAAACTCTTAAATCTTTTGGAGAAAACTTTATTGAGTGTTGAAATATATAAATATTAAACCACACTCTCTTCTAACAATTCAAATTTCTAGAATAGTTGATAATGCTATCACAAAATCTCACATGAAATTAGAGTAGGACATCCTCAATTTAAATCTTTTTGGATTTAAGCCAAATAAGCCAAATATCAACCTATGTCTCGTTTTTTAGGAAAATAGTTGGTTTTCCTATGTTATTATTTTCATTTCATGAAAAATATTTTTTATAGATCAATTAGTTTTCTGTCGTCAAAATACTGAAAAGGTCAAATATAATTTTTCGAAAACAGCTTTTTTTTTTTTTTTTCCCGAACAAACTGACCACCTCAATATCATGCCTTCACGTTCCCTCGCCTGTTAACTAAGCGTTGATCTGTATCTTTTTTCGAAACAAAGAACGATACTGCTCATTCCAGCAAAACAACATGAAAAACATCATGGCCCAATCGAGATCTGACATACCAGCCAAAAGCGGTAACTTCGCAGATTATTCGTGCTTTAATGTCTCGACTAAACGAAGTTCTAATCATTATTAACAACATTCCTACCTTTACCTATGCTCTTTAGGTAAATTAGTCCAGGGGAAGTGAAATACTTCACTAATCACATAAGTCTCTTTAGGGGATTTGGCTTGGCATTCCCGAAGGACTATAAACTTTGAAAGGCCTTCGTGCTGATTTGAGGTGTTTTGATAACATAACCTCAAAGGCCTTGGGATGAAATTTAGCATCCCATTGTAACTTCTACCAAGCACTGACATTCTGTTTTTCTGGAATGTCGCTTTTAAGGGCAATACATTTTTTTTCTTTCAATTTTGCCGTCAATAATATTTTCGTACTCCAATATTGCCCTCTCAGCTGCTGATCGTCTCTTTGCTCTCCGAAACTAACGCTCCAAATTCAGATTTGGGGTCATGAGTTTGACGCTCCGCCGAGGGTCACGTTCACTGACCGAGAGTCGATGACGGTTGCGGGTCTTTCAGGCGAGATTTGGAGGGCCATAAATCTGTCAAGTGAGAATTGGCAGTTCGAAGGCAGCCAAGGCTCGACGAGGGTCACAAGTCAAGGGTCGCTGATGATCGCATGAGGCTCGTTGTGGGTCACTGAACCTCGCCCGGTTGGCTCTGGTCACTTGCTCAACGCTCACGTCAGGCTCCCCTGGTCGATGCTCGCCGACGCTTGTCGACGCTCGCCTCTGCCTTGCACAAGGCTCACGGACTTCAATAGCCATGCCCTCTATTCTTTCCCTTCAATTTTTTTCACTTCATATCCTTTGCCAAACGGTATACAGTTTAAATACACTTCGAATCAAAGATCATCAGGAAATAACTTTGCATTTCCACAAAGCTCTCCTACTAAATGCTGCCTTTGTGCATAAACGATATGAGATAGTGTAAAGTCGATGAAGTTTGAAATTTAGGTTATTGAATTGTTAAGTGTTCGAACACTGACGTAATGTGAACTTGTGCGAAGTCATTCCAATAAGAACCTTTAGGCCATTAATCTGACACAGCAAAAATTTGATTCATATATTGTAAGTTTTACATGTTTTACGCATAGAAAAAAAATGATTCATTAATTGTAAATTTCACATGTTTTTAAGCAAAAACTTGGCCTCTTTTCGGTCAGCAACATGCTAACATTTGACTAATGCACTTTTGCTTGTGCGTGCAATAACAATGGCTAAAGAATGGTTATGGCATTCCACGCGCACAGCGACAAAGGGCTTAAAGGAAGTATGCGGAATTGCTTAGTTGGGCCTCAAGGCATTTTGAGAGCCTACTTAAACCCATTGAAAGAAGCCCAGCCCACAGGGGAGAGAGAGAGAGAGAGAGAGAGAGAGAGAGAGAGAGAGAGAGAGAGAGAGAGAGAGAGATTAGGTACAAACTAAACATTACGCCATTCAATGATCCTTACAGACCATATGCCTTCAGACCAACGCCTAATTATCATCTAAAATATGTCACCTTGCATCTTCTAAGAGTAGTGCAGTTTTTATTTAGCTTATGTGTTTGAAACTTATAAGCTGATTTGGAGCAAATCTCCATCCAAAACAGGTTGTCCAAAAACTTGCTAAATAACAGGGAAATAACAAAAAAGGTTATAAATCTATTACATTTGTGTTATTTCAGTCATAAACCTCTTAATTTAACTAATTGAGTTATCAACCTTTTGATAATTTGTCAATATAATTTATTCAACCTATTTTGATTGGAAAGCTAATATGAACACCAGCCGTCTGATGTGACACGACTAGTGCTTACATAAACAAATTTTGTAATAATTATTATTAGTATTATTATTTTTTTATTATCCTTTTCTCTTCTTTTCTTGGTTTTTTCCCCTCCTTCCTTCCCCAAACTACAGGCTTCGACAGGGCAAGCCTCCCTTGAGGCTGGTGAGGTCGTCCCTTACCAAAATTTTTAAAATATTTAGAATTAAATTGGTAAAATTAAAAAGGATTAGCACTAAATTAGCACAAATGTAATAAATTTAGGATTTTTTTTTTTTAAATTTCCCCTTGAGTGATAGTTGACCACTAGGTTAGTAACAGGTCCTCCAATATGCGATTTTATCCGATATTATATTTTGCATTCATTTGTGAGACTGCAAATAATTAAAGACGGGTAATTTTGGTCACCCTTATCAATTGGGACGAATCTACATTTTGAATTCGTCATAAAAAATAAAACTTGTGAGCATTTCACCTACTGCTCTTCTGTTATCGTATGGGTATTAGGTCTACCTAAAGATGAATAAAACCAAGATTCTACTCATGTTAAACGCGGCTTACAATTCTCATAAACAGTTCTCGAGGTGCTGCCCCTTCACCATATTATGGGATAACATAATTCGATATGATGTGCTCTCTGTGTATAATAACTATTCATCACATGAGGATTCTCGGATACGTATCCACTACGGAAGCCGATGCGCATGGCAGTATCAAACTACGATGTACGTATTTCAAGACAACGTAGACGAAAGGCTTCAAGTCAATTTAATAATTGAGGTTTCTCTTGTCTGATGGAATACTTATGGAACACGACTCTGCCGTTATCAATTTGATAATGATGGTTGGTATAGGGTACGGACGTTGACATTGAAGCTTCTTCTTGTGCTGTTATCATACACTGACTATGATAAACGGCCCAAGGAAAAAATCATGTAGACCGACAGTGGGTTATTTTTAAAGACTTGCCGATCATACGAAGAGGGAAACGACAGAAGAGCGACGTTGACGCATAAAGTAACTCCACCAGAAAGTATAAAAGTCTCGGTCGCCGTCAACTTACATAATTTAGCGTAATCATGCCCCTAGTTTCTAGCAATCTTCTCTAACTTAATAAGATCAAAGTCTTGCTTATAGTCCATGGAACAAAGTTCTGAGTAAAGAAGATCCAATGATTAATGGAATGATTTTTTTTGTATGGTGACGATGTTTAAGATTAAAAGTTTCGAATAGACATGTACGAGATTGTATGTATGAATATGAACAGTATTTTCTTGAAGAGAACCCTACAACCAACCGCTTACGCTTTGTCTTTGACTGGTATCACTAACCTTTTGAGAAAGATTAAATTGGTGAGTTCTTTGGTCAAACTTATATCATGGTGATGCATATTTAAAATGCGCTAATAATGATGAGCTAAGTCAGAGAAAGTTTCCATCAAGAAAATGGAGGAAAATATGACAAATGTATTGCACGATCTATGTTCGTGGTATTATATCATTTTTCATGCATAGAAACCCTCTTTAGCTTTTGAATTAGAGAACCTTTAACCTATTAATCTCTTCATACCATTATTATAATTAATAGTTCCTTATATTCGTTTCGAACGATTTGCACGGAAGGGCATATCGATATAGTTCAAAATATATCTTCAAATTTTTTCCCCTTGATCAAGCGTTGACAAAAAAAAGAAAAAGATCTACAGTGATAGAAGATATGTTAAAGAACTCTCATTCTAATCTTAGTTTAGTTAATCAGCCCCAAAGCAACTTGGCTTACCTAAGAATGATTCCTATTTCATCTGGATCATGACTTTATTTATCGTTTGTTTTTTCTCTTCCCTTTTGGACATGGTTTTGGGACCAGGGGACGAGACTGGATAGCTGATGGTCATCTTCAGGCCGAATCAATTCCATAATTAGTTTAACTAAGGGGCAAGTGCGGCCTAATCCTTCATCATCCTTTAACACTATTGGAGACACATGCTCATCATTATTTGGTCAGCCATTACATGTTCTGGTTATATAATGGCACATTGTCTAAGCACTATGGCGTATGCGCTTAGTCACAACCTGTTCTTATCTGTCATTGATTATAATGAAATGAAGTAATCATACGTATGCTGAAACTTTTGTTACTTATATAAAACCGAGGAAAGGATTTTAATTTGAGTAAAATCTATCCCATGGAGTATCCAGTGATGCTTAGGCACATGGCCCTGCTATATTGGCCTGACGGCTCGCATCCCACACGTTACACTTCTAGAGAACTTTCATAAACTCTCATTTTCTTTAGTCATCGGTTTGCAGAGTGCAATACATAAATTTCCACGAATTAGGCAAGTAGAATGAATAAAAGGACTTCTAGACAATCTTCTCCCATCAGCGGTCCAGGACGAATTGATTAACCTAGATCTTTTTTTTTTTTTTTTTTTTTCCCTTGATATTATAATCAACCCAGAGTTTTAAATGTGAAGATATGGAACCTAGATATCTTTTTTTTTTTTTTTTTTTTTCTTGGTATTATAATCAACCCAGAAATTTAAATGTGCATTGGCATCTGCAAAGATGAATGTGATCCATTTTGCTTGCTCTATCAACATCAACGCTGTGACCGACCAATATTTGTTTAAGGGTGGATTCTTCCGTTTTGTTCCAAAAGAATGGATTTCTTTCCTTACCGGTAAATTTCTGGAGGAGTTGGCAAATGTCCCCCCAAAAAAAAAATTGGCAAAAGAAGATGTCGGTCACCTAATTCATTGGTACCTTAGCAACATTCTTTATGAAACTATGGCCTCTTTTCGACAATATGGAAAGTACCAACTTTTTTTCCTTTTTAATCTTTTACCAGCTTTCACTTTTCTTTCAAACCAACCCATAGAAATTATCAACTCTTGAGTTGATTCACCGATATTCATTCGAGTGAATTTCCAACTTCTTTTTTTTTTTTTTTTTTTTTTTGATGACTAAGGGAACTCCGCACGGCCGGCAGCCGGAGATAAACCACTAGGGGCGACACGTGCTAGCCACCATACACATGCCACCGGGTAAGTCACCAATATCTCACGCCAGCCTCCCTGCAACTTGCGTCGCAGGGGTTTCGAACTCCAGATCTCTCAGCGAAAGGAAGTCTGAAGCCTATCCAGCGGAGCCACCACAGCGTGTGGTAATTTCCAACTTCTTTCCAATTACATTATTAATTAATTTTGGATCACAAGTTCTCATTCAAGGTTCTCATATCCTAATTTAACAACTTTGTTACCATTTATTGGTTTTTGCTTGTCTTTCTTATAAACGCCCCAAGTTTCTCAACTCGCATATAAATTTCCTAACCTTTGTTTGTGTAACTTACTAGTTTTTCTTCCTTAGTTACTGACTAGTTTTGATTTATTAAATCTCATTAGTGTTGCTTGCCAAACATCTTTTTTTTAAATTTACGAACTGTTTTTAAAACTACCAACATTAGTTGGAATAATTACCAGCTCTTTCTCCAATTAAGTTCCAATTAGTTTTGCATTATGAACTCATTTTGAGTTAATTAGCTACATTTATTTGAATTTTGTCCAATTACCAATTTCTATTATCTCTAAGAATAAAAAGACCTTATCTTACATTCGATAAACTTTTCGTTTGTTTCATGGAAAAAAATTTCCAAGAGAAAGTTTTTCAGAATTTTCGGCATTTGTTTTATAGAAAATAAATTAGTTAAGGAAAACATTTTCCATTGATAGAAAAACACCTTTAAAAGTGAGTAAAATGAATTCCTCTTTGAATCATTTTCCCTCCTCTTTTTTTTTCCACCAAGACCATACACGTTCCATTGCACTCCTTTTAATTTTTTAATTTTATTGTTTAAATTATAATTTAAATTAATTTTTTTCTTTCCTTTTCTTTTTCCTTCTTCTTTAGTTGGTAGCTGGCCATAGTGACAACGGCGACCGGCCACAAGCGAGGGATGAGCTTGACTAAGACTAGCAAGGCTCGAGCTTGCCGATATTTGGTGAGGTTGAATCTTACTAGCTTGTGGCTATGGCAAGACTTGATCTCATCAATATGTCGAGGCCTTAGGCCTCGCTGACCTTGAGGCTCGACCTCGTCGGTCTTGGGCGAGCTCACTTATGGTTGGTCACCGGCGATAGAACGAAAAGATAAAAAGAAAAAAAAAAAAATTAAAAATTCAAATATTTTAATATTTTCTAATTCATTTTCAAGTTTCAACCAAACATCGAAAATATAATCATTTTTCGGAAAAATGACTTTTTGGGAAATATTTTCTAGAAATGTTAAATTTTTTATAGTTCAACGACAACAGAAAAAAAGAAGTATTTTTGAGTACGAAAGAATAGAATTTTGAAAATATTTGTGGCACATAAAAACACATATGTGAGTATCAGATAGCCACATAAAAATGTAACTCACCTCTGTTATCTTGGAAAGTTTTACATAAAAATTATATGCATGATCTTCACTTTTCAAAATAGCTGGAAGAGAATCAAGTTTTCTAAATCTTTCTTAATTCTTCATATCTCTTAAAATTTTATATTATCTTTGATTGTACTTGTGCTTGTTCTTGATCCATCCTATTTGATCGTAATTGATAATATAATATCATATTTCCTTAAATAATTATTATAAATAGGCTCACGTACAATTCAATTTGAAATAAACAGAAATGAGGCACTTCTCTCCTCCAAATATTCTTAATCTTTCCCTTCGCCAAATGATATACAGTGAGTTATATCTGTAGTGGATACCTGCACATGGAATATCAATGACATCATAGATAAAATTTCTTTATGCAGCCCCATTAATGTATGGATCCTCCGTCTTCTCAATTCTTGTCCTAGGAGTTTTTTTTTTTTTTTTTTTTTGAAACTAGTATGTGAAGTGGGTCGTTACATCATTCCACGGATCTTATCCGCTGAAGTCTTTATGAACTTCATATCCTTGTAATGAATTTCCCCCAATAGCGTAAACTTTCAAAATACATTTGTTGATTCGTGATGACAAGAGAAAGGCAACTGTTGAGCCTTTTCTTTGTGCATCTTTTTCCATGTACATATCCTCCTTAATACTAACCAGTGCGTGAAAAGTAAGTTTCACATACATCCGATGTATGTGAGTTCATTTCATCTTATTATATCATGTGAGTCTCACACTATTCATAATATTTATTATTTAATAGCTGAGAATCACCTAGAATCAGTGGCCACCATCGGCCCATAGTGACTCCAAATCAATAGGTCTTTCATTTGTTTTTCCCTCATTTTGTTTGAGGCTGGCCAAATAGAGAATCAAATGCTGAAATTGGGGAATGGTTTCAAATCTTTTTTAAACCACTACCTAAAGCCTTACAACAGTGCCCTTAGAATCGAAGCCTTTTGAAGCGCCAATAATTGTAGCCGTGGGTAGGTATGATCCTGTCTTTTTTTCTCTTCTCCTCGTATTCCTATCGAATTACAACCACCCAGGCTTGCCCTCTTCTTCGAGGCCACTTATCAAGGAATTTATGCTCAATCATAAGGTGAACTGCCTTCTTTTTTAGTCTGTAAATTGACGTTGACCATTTTTTAAAGAACGAAAGAAAATCCCATCACTAAATGCCGACAGCACAGCGACCGCTGTGGGATATTAAAAAAATTAATTGCTGAATTTGTCAAAAATGAAAAACACCGTCACCACCATCACCGTTATGACGTTTGTTAAAGGGAAAATGACATATTGCAGGGAAAATGGAGAATGAGTTGGTAGGAAGAAAAGGACTGAGTGAAAGCTTTTCATGAAACCCTAACAACCTAGGAAAAGACGCGCTTTACATTAAGTCACATTCGCCTTCTTATATAAACAACCCACTCTCATTTTTGGCGCTCGCGCGCACACATATACATACATACATACATACATACATACATATATATATATATATATATATATATATATATATTATTCACCTATGTCTTTTGCCTTAATAAAGTTTAATGTAAACTGGCTGACTCATGGAATATTGCACACAGTATTTCTTGGGTATCTTTTTCATTTTCATTATATATATCTAGTGCTGAGGGCAAGTACGTTTATTAATTCTTCAAAGACAAATCAGATCTTTTGTTGACCATTTCTTTGTCACACTAACTACTTATTGGATTTATTATTCTTGCTACGTAGGCTAGGTTGTACAGCATTTATATTTCATTAGTCACTTCTACCAACATTCAGAAGAATAGTTATAGAAATTAACTAATTATCCAAATCAAAGATGATAGCATGGCTTTATGACCAAAAAGTTGCTCAGCCTGTATAGTATATATAAAGTTATACTTATTTTGTATATCTTAGAATTTGTACAAACCACATAACAAAGCAATTCATGAGAATATTAGATGGGAGGAAATCAAGTTAAAATTATGTCGAAATATTATCTCACATCACTTGACAATGAGTCCTAAATACTCTTTGTATTCAAGACTTTCTAACATGGTATCATAATCAGTGCTATCCATTTTACAAATTGCACAAGCTAGGGCTTATTTGTTGAAGTAGAAATGGATTTGGTAGGTTTTTCCTATTGCCTACTAGAGATAGATTGAGGGGAAAGTAAAAAGAAAAAGTCTTAAAACCTTTTAATTGGATCAATTTAGTTCTAATCATTTTCACATTGGTACCAAGTTTATTTGGTCAATTTAGGTTGGAAATCGCTTACGTGAATACTAACTGTTCTATGTGGTATGATCGGCATTAACATGGACATTTCAAATAATATTTTTTAATATTTTCCATGCTAGTGTCGACTGTGCCACATAGGATGATCGGCGTCCAAATCAGCAATTTCCAGCCTAAAAATATGCCAGATGGATTGAATTAATATCAATGTAAGAAGGTTTAGGATTAAATTGGTCTAATTAAAATGTTTATGTTTGAATTGGTATCAATACGATGGATTTATGACTTCTCTGGTACATTTCTTGATAGATTGAAGAAGTGGAATCATTCTTTGAATGATGTTTACCTCTCTATGGATATTTACTGGAATTTAGGGATCATTTTTTCCTCTGGAACATGCTATATCTTGTGAAGTCTGTGCCTCGGTTTATAGTGTCTGTGGTTTTCAAAAAAATAGGTAGAGTTGGAGTGATGAGTTGCGGCGGATTTGTGCTAATTGGAAGGGGAAAGCTATAGCTAATGTTGCATGTGAGATTGCATGGTTTGCTGTTGTACCACATCTGATATGAGAGGAACATGATGATAGTTTCCTTGTTTCTAGTAGTGGCATTATGTCCAGAGTCAAACGTGATGTTTTGAATAGGGCTGCTTGCCAGCAGCCAAACCAGTAATTCTTTAGTTCAATCTCAGGTAGGCAAATCTGTAGTCACCAGAGACTCTTGGCTTGAATTACCGTATTTCTCGAGTTTCCATTGTAATCCTTTCGGTCATTTGAAGCAAGATTCCCTTGCTTTGTTAATTCCTGTCACTTGCTAATTGTCTTACAATATATAGTTCCATCGAAGCGTTTAGCTAATTATTATTTGACAAGATATTAAACAGTTCGGCCTAGAGCGTGGACAACATTCTTGGTTTAGTTCGGGCTAGCGTGTCCAATGGGTTTACTCTCCCAACCATTGACAAGTCGATGACAGTTAGTGGAATGGTAGCATCGCGTCTTCTTTTTTTTCTAATCACCCTCGGCATATGATATGGTACTATATAATATTGTCTGAACCCCAAGCAAAGTGTTGTTCTACTACTGGCGAGATGAACACATGATGAACGAGGGAATTTTTTACGTCCACAAATCTCTGGAATTCCCACATCTTCTTCTTTGAATTCCCATTTGAACCCACCTTGACATCTCGATTTGGTGAGTGGGAATTGCATCTTGTATAAATATTAGGTTTGATTTGGTCTGCTGTTCATAACTTAATATAGATTTTGGGGGATATTCTCTTGCCGTTTGTTGGTGTGAATACATTATAGGGGACAAAAATAAAATAAAAAACCAAATGAAAACGTACATTTCAGTGTGAAAGTAATCAATCATAGAGAAGAGAAAACAACCTTATATAGGAAAATCTTTGACTAAAATGCGTAGGCGAATCGGACAAATTTATGTGCGCTTCTACATCTCTATTCACTTCGTGGAAAATGAGATGAATTTTAAGGCAATAAAAAATTGTTGCTTATATTTTGCGTGATGATGGGGTTTTGCCAACTCCCCGAACTGAGTCAATAATTTCTTCTCCAGTTGTTGAGATTAGAAGATAAGGGTGTCGGTAAGGCTGCTCATTGGGTGAACACTCAACTTAATCAAAGCTTGGAGACTTTCGATCGGAGTTAGAGCTGTATATCATTTGTCAATCCCTGATAAGGAATCTTTTTTAGAGAAACTACCGACATTAGGTGCACGAGTGAAAACTTATGGGGCAGGGCACATTTCATAGGTAGGGTGTTTGGTGGACAAAAACAATTATCACGAAACTGTATAAACACTTTTTTATGGCACTTTCTAATTTCATGGGCAAAGTTGATGTTTCCGGTAAAGATTTAAAATTACATTGGCAAAACCGGAAAGTTTAAGTTTCTGTAATATATTTATGGTTAACTGATAATTTTTTCTAACGAGACAAGATAAACCAATAATAACTTGTGCTAGGCTTTCTTTAAGGGTACGACAACATCACATTTGGGAGAATTACCAAAAAAGTTTTAAAGCTATTGTATTTGTACAACTTTAGTCCCAAACTTTTTTTTTTTTTTTGGTTAATTCAATCTTAAACATTTTGCAATTGTAATAATTCAGTTCATCTAGCCAAATTTAGCCAGCTAGCGTTGACGTGGACATTGATCGGTGAATGATGACATAGACAATTTATTTTAATAATTTTTCAATTAATTTTTTCTTTTTATTTCCTTTCTCTTTATTCTTTTTCCTCTTCTTTCTTCCTTTGGCCGATTGGTGGTCTCGCCTTGCCCCTAGTCGACAAGGGTGAGCTCACCGAGTCACTAGCGAGAGCGAGGGTGAGGGCAACCTCGCCTGCTCCCGGCAAGGCTCTACCACTCCACCTTATCCATTCTTGGTGAGGCTCGACCCAGTTGTTGCCAGATGATGTTGTGCTCACCCAGTTGTTGGTGGGGCAAGTGCCAGATTGCCTAGCCATCAGCAAGGCGATCCCTTGCCAGATTTGGCAAAGTCTTGCCTTGCCAGCGACTGGGAGAGTGTGACCTTGCCTAGTGATGGTGAGGTTGAGCCTCTCCAAGGGTAGGCAATGTTGTTCTCAACCTCGCCCTCGCCAGTGGTTGGGCAAGCTCCCCCTCGCCAATAAGTGGCGAGGCGAGACCAGTGAGAGCCCTCACCTGTTGGTAGTCGGTCACCTGATGTCGATCGCCTCGGTTCAGTGATCGGCTAGAGGAAGAAATAAGTGGATAAAAAACTAACAAAAAAGATAAAAATTTGGCTAGATGAGTTGAATTGATATAATTGCAAAAGATTTAGGATTGAATTGGCTAAAAAAAAATAAAAATGAATTTGTACAATTATAATAGGTTTATGACTTTTTTGATAATTGTCACCATCACATTCTTAACCTGGCCGCCTTTGTATTCTCGTATTACATATAGCCATGCTGTACATAATAATAATTTTTAAAAGATGGCCGAGAGATGCCCTTTTCTTACGTGCGAGGCGTGCTGATGCTTTCTCGCTTATATGGCATCATAAATTCATTCATGGAGAAAATGTTGGGTCAATTTGACAATTGTCCAAGAGCTTTGTTATAAACCACTAGGATTCGCCCCAGTGACCACCCTTCTAACATGAAAGGGGGAGGTGAGGGGTTCAAATTCCCACCTTTTCATGGGGGGATGGGGTGAGGATGAGTAAGTTTCAGGAGTGGGTTTCGACTCCCGCAGGGCAAAAATCTGAGAGTGAGTGTAAAGTAGGAATAAAGTAGGATTGACAAAAAAAAAAAAAAAAAAAAAGAGCTTTGTTATAAGAAGGACATTATTGTCATTTTGGAAATATCTTCTAACGTATATCTTAAACAATTAAACTGATCTTCTAGCTTCCATGCCATGCTCACTTTCTAAGAGCTATTTCATTTACTTCGGAGTTGGTATTTTCCTATATCTTTTAAATTGTTACGACCAATATGGAAGCGTGAACAAACCAAAACGAAGTGACCAATAGGTAAAAATTGCACATTAAAACTAAAATATGAGGAATTTACATGATTTGCTACAACATGCAAAGAGATCAATGGGATTGGTCCACTATAATCGTTAAATATAAAATTACAATCATTTAGTCACACTCACTCACAAGTAGATCTCAATCCTAAATTAAACCCTAACCACAAGAATCAATCACAAGAAGTTTTCTCGCACTCTCAATTCTTTTAGATCATGATTCTCAATACTCATGTTTCTCACAAGTTTCAAGCATGTTAAGCTTACTCACTATGCACTTAGAGACCAAACTCAAAAACTATTCACGTGCAAAAACGTACTATCCTTCTTTGATGTCAACATATAAGACTTCAACTTCAGTAGGGAAAATAACTCTCAAGAGAAACTGATTTCCCTTTTTTTGCATCACCCAGGATTTTGTTCACGAGAGCTCAATTAGAACTTTCCCAATATGGTTAGGTTTCCTTGCAATTTAAAATCCATGTAGTATTAGACAGTAAAAACACGAGCTTAAAATGCACAGAAGATGAAACTGAAAGTGAAACCTTACGGTCACAGTCATGATCAGCAAGGTCAAAAAAGTTGAAGAAGTAACATCGACATTTTGATAGACTATAGATGTGGAAAGGCGATGTATTTTAATTTCCAAACACAAAGAAGACAAGCCCATTATTCTATGGGGATTTTCATTTTATTAAGAGGAGACTTGCAACAACTCCCTCGACTTTAAATATCACTTGCCCTTTTGTTCGGTCTCTGCACGCATTGCCCCTCCAATTCCAAAGGAACACTGCAAAAACTCATCTCTCTCCCTCTCTCCCTCTCTCCCTCTCCCTCTCCCTCTCCCTCTCCCTCCCTCCCTCTCTCTCTCTCTCTCTCACAGTTTTTGTCAACATCTGAGAGTCTCATTGACTCTCAAAATTATCTTCCTGAAAGCATCACGTTATGGCATTGAAGTCATCAGAAAGACCAAAACCCAAGCACAGGAAGGGATTGTGGTCACCTGAAGAAGATCAGAAGCTCAGGAACTATGTCCTCAAGCATGGCTATGGTTGCTGGAGCTCTGTCCCCATTAACACCGGTAAGTTTTTGGGATACACATCTTTATTATATATTGTACAGACATAAAATTCTAGTGTCCAATGTATGACTAGGCATATTCGACTAAGATCGTAATGCCATTGTATTGCCCTATAAATAATTTGGAAAGCCATTCGCTAGCCACAGCCAGTTAGCTATGCATTGTTCAAGGAAAAGAGTGTTTATCGCTGTCAATGACTAGATCAACTAGATGATTTTTCATTTTATCACCCCTTTTAGGGTTGACCTATGCTTGCAAGCTGTATGTACATGGTTCGTGATTATATATTTGAACGTGCAGGCTTGCAGAGGAATGGCAAGAGCTGCAGATTAAGGTGGATCAATTACTTGAGGCCTGGCCTAAAGAGAGGCACGTTCACAATGGAAGAGGAGGAGATTATTTTGTCCCTTCATCACTTGATAGGCAACAAGTAAGCACAACAGCTTAATGGCCTAAACAGTTTCTGAGAGCTTAAATTTTTAACCAGTGCATAATAATACATTTATTCACTAAGATATTGCTAAAGCTTTTGGGAAGTTCTTAATTTTTATTCGAAGGATTGAGTGAATAGTGATGAAGGGATATGTTTGTTTTTTCTATGGGTTAGGTGGTCTCAAATAGCAAAGCATTTGCCAGGAAGGACAGATAACGAGATAAAGAATCATTGGCATTCTTATCTTAAGAAAAAGATGGCAAACAAGACCGAATCATTATCGTCATCATTGGAAGCTCGCCATAATGCCCGGGGTCAATGTACCAATTCGGACAACGTGGAATCTTCGCCTCCTCCAGATCAAATCCCCCCAAACCAGAACCCATCAGTTCATGCACCATCACAGGAACAAAAGGAGAAGACATCATTTGACTTTCAGAGGGACGGGCTACGCAGCTTCTTGCCCCAGATTTTCTTCGCCGAGTGGCTGAATCAAGCTGATCAAGGGAACAACATCCCCAATTACGGCGGCGCTTTCGATGACTGCTTGAATCTTCAGGACCCCCTTGTGCATGATCTATGCACGAGTGATTTTGGAAATTCTTATGGTGGTGAATATGTTGGTAGTGAGCTAAGTAACGGGTCTGCCAGTGCTAGCGCGAGCGACATGTACAGTTCGCAGTTGAAGTTGGAGATGGATCAGGTTTCGGGAGGTGGTTATTTCTTGGATTATTTCTGTGGGGGTGATATCTGTAGTCAGTTCGACATGGGCAGTGATGTAAATGTGTTGATGTAAAGAGAAAAAGGAGGGGGGGTAGGGTGTCAGTCTTTATTTTTACATGGGGCATGCAAAAATTGGATGGGAAAATAATTTGTAATTGCGCGTACGTAGTCATACTCTGTTTTTTGGGGTGTATTTTCGTCAAAGAAAGTGCATGGCATACCCAAAAAATGCACCGCCTGTAAGTAACAAATTGTAACTATGGGTGTGTTTTCGTCAATGCAAGTTACAGTAGGCTATGAAAAGTCGCATTGTGTACCGGTTAACAAACATAGGAGAGAGATCAAGTTGAAACTTCTTTCCACAATATATTGAGGACCAACGATCTTATTAAAATCCTAAGCATTTATGATCCAACTAGATAAATATTAATGCTACATATATCATATTTATGATCTGGGGCGGGACTTCTTATTGCACTAATTAGCATCAACTGTGAAGATTAAGAACGCATTATGAATTTTTACAATTTTTTGCACCCATGGATGTAATTTGACTTTTTTTTTTTTTTTTTAACAACTATCCAAGCTTTTGGCCTTGTACATAGCATTAGTTGGATTCTCCAAATATATCAATGTCATTCGCATGGTCGTCCTTAGCAGAATTATAATGCCGAATGTAAAACAATACGAATTATTTCCTGTGCTGGTAAAGTTCAATAATGTCATGATAAGTGTCGAAAAATTATTGATAAAAAGAGGAATAGATGACTCTTTTTTCAGTTACTTATCGGTAACTTATTTACATTTTCATGTAAAAATCAACTTTTTTCTATTGTTTGCAAATCTTCAATTTTTATATAAATTTACCATTATTTATTTGTATAACTTACTAATGCTTTGAATATGCAAACGATTCTATAAAATTACCAACCTAAATAAGAGCAACTATTACCAACTTTTGCCAGCCACCAAACTTTTTGTTATTTGTTTTATTAGCAAACCCTTTAGCTTATAACATTTTTTAGAGATACATAACAACTTAAATTAGCTTAACGACCGACCAAAAAAAAAAAAAAAAAAATAGCTTAACGATTTTTCCTCCACTTAAATTGCCGCATAATACTGGGTTGCCGATTCCCTTATGTGAGTTACCGACTAACGCTTATTCGTGTTTTAATTTCCCTACATTTCTTATCGTTTACAAACTTCTATTTGCCTTTCTTAACAACATCTAATTACTAACATTAATCGGAGCAGCTTATTAAATTTTTTCTCCAGTTAACTTAAAACTAGTTTTGGATTATGGACTCTCAATTTTTAAAAAACTTGAAATTTTATAGAAAACCAAATAAATGTAAAAAAACAAGTTGAATAAGAGTGGGTAAATAAAAAGGAAAAGTTGACCAAAAAGTCCTAAACTTATCATACCGTGGCTAATTTGGTCCTAAATCTTTTGACAATTTGTCAATTCAGTCATAAATATTTTAATTATGCAAATTTAATGCTAAACATTTTAATGATTTACTAAACAAGTCCTAAGCCTTTTAACAAATTGCTAATTTAGTCATTCTAACTAATTTTGGTTAGACATCACTAACATGGCGGCTTAGTCGGTGTCAGTTGCCTATGTGATGTGTAGACGCCGAGGTGGATAACTTTTAAATTTTTAAAAAATTTCCAATTTTATCAATTTATTATATAATATATTTTTCTTTTCTTTTCTTTTCTTTTATTTCCCCCCCCCTTTTTATAGCCCTGTTGGCCACTAAGCAAAGGCCGATGACCCCCATTAAGCCCTAGGTGAGGGTCGCGAAGCCTTCGTTATGGCCGACGAGGGCGTTGTGGCCCTTTCTTGCCCTTGTTGTGGCGCTGATGGCTTGGGTTAGGACCCATGACGCCTTCACTAGCCACAGTAATGGCTTACTAGACCTAGCGAGGGTAGTGACGCCCTTGCTAGATATGGTGAGGTGTGGCCGTCGTGGCCCTCATTGCCATAGTGAAGGCGCGCGTTGTAGGTTGTCGGCCCTCACCCGAGGGTTGGTGGGGCTGCCGGCCCTTTGTAAAAAGAGGTAAGAAAAGAATAAAAATTAGAATTTTAAAAATTTAAAATCGTCTACGTTAGTGTCAACCTCGTCATGTAGAATGGTCGGTGCTAACTAAATTGCCACATCAACAACGTCCAATCAAAATTAGCTGGAAGAACCAAATTAGCAATTCGTTAAAAGATTTAGGATTAAATTGACACAATTAAAATGTTTAGGACTAAATTAGTAAGTTGTCAATTTGTTAAGGATTGAATTGGAAAAATTGAGAGGTTTAGAACTGAATTGACTAGTGTACAATAGGTTTAGGAATTTTTAAATAATTTTCTTAAATAAAACTGGTTTGTGACTTATTGGGACAACTGATAGTAAGTCCTACAAGTGAAGGTGGATAATAAGCTCATAGAAGAATTGACATACCTAAGGCGTTCCCTTAAGAACAACTGGAAAAAAAGTAAACGATGGAAGTTAATTCCAATGAGAATCAATATACTAAAACTTGTCATTAATTTAATCGAAAAAAATCAGTAAGTTGCTCAAATAAAGATTAGTAAATTCAGACGAAAGTTGACGAATTTGATGCATATTATAATAACTAAAAGAAAAAAATAAGAAAATTTGATTATTTGAAAACTATAAAAAATTAGTCGGTAATTTCATAAAAGTGTTGATAATTACAGATAAAAATCAAGTTACCATGGCCTCACTTACTAATAATTTTTTTTTTTTTTTTTTTTTTTTTGAGACTTGTCAGCTCTTTCAGATTTCTACCGGAACCAAAAACCTAAACTTTTTCTAAGAAACCAAGTGGAAAGAGTATTCCGGTTCCCTAACATTTGACTTACTAATGACTCAAATGCTTGCAAAATCAACTTCAAAAGGAGAGTTTAACGGCAGGAAAGGCATCGGAACAATGAAAGGACATTTTACGGAAAATGTCCAAAAGGTGTTCTATCTGCTTCTGGCTCTTCCGGGGACGGTGACTACTCGCTTGTACCACAGCCAAGAAAATAAAACGGATGCCTTGACTTTGCATGTACACAATGGAAGGGCGGAATCTTTTTCCAGGTTCGCTGCTCGTAGAAACTGAACTAGACAGCAAAATCACGCGCAACACACCGGCGGCCCACCTACTTCCGGGAATGCACTGATTTTATACATATATAAAAAGACCTTGACGTTGTCGCAAAAGTGATTGTTCTAGATGGGAGAATGGCTTGCGTTGATTCTGTGACTCCCTCTTAATTCACGTGTGCACGCATTGTTGATTTCGTTGAAAGACCTTTATGACACAGAGGGCCAAACGAAGACTAAGAAAAAGTGGAATCTTGTTCTCTGGCTCACCTGTCTCCCGTGCATGTGAAGTGAAGAAGAGTATGAATCATGATTGTTCTCAGATGGCAAAATTGATGTATTTAGCATGAGATGTAAGCAATAACATAATTCTGTAACATAGAAAAAACAAAACACAGGATCTTTGACTTTAATGATTTTCATGATAAGAAGGATGTAAACATATATATATATATATATATATATATATATATATATATATTTTTTTTTTTTTTTTATGACCCAGGGAACCCCGCACGGCCGGCAGCCGGAGATAAACCACTGGGGGCGACACGTGCTAGCCACCACATACATGCCACCGGGTAAGTCACCAATGTCTCACGCCAGCCTTCCTGCAATTTACGTAGCAGGGGTTTCGAACTCCAGACCTCTCAGCGAAAAGAAGTCTGAAGCCTATCCAGCGGAGCCACCACGGCGGGTGGTGATGTAAACATATTTTTATCCATAGCAAAACCTTGAAAATATTTGTCTCGGAAAAACTGAAAAAGACGAAGGAATTTGATTTTTCTCCCTTAATCCACTTTTCTTTAATGTATTCTATTTGATGGAGGATAGAATACAACATTATTTTTCACATTGTTGTGAGTGGAGAGAAGACCAAATTTTTATTTATACATGTTATCAAGAAGTGCTTTATATTAGAGTGCCTTTTAATTTTCATGAGAGTTGCACAAAATGGTAACTTCTTAATAAGAATTGTACCGCTTCATTAGAGTCATAACTTCTCATAACAAGTATATTTTAGCATTAAATATTTATTAAACCATCAATTAGTAATATTATATGGGCCACACAATAATTTTTACATGAGAAAAGCTAGAAAACTGAAAGTAGATGATCCAGCCCTAAGAACATCAATACTTGTTACTTGACCAAAGGTATGGGCCATATCAAAGCCTATCAATCTTGCCAAGCTCGGCCCTTGACTTGCAGCAATCTGTCCTCTTTGTTTAGCTAAGTTTCGTTTATACCGGCCCCTTTGATGAGAAATCTTGTATGCATAAATACATCTGTTCATATTTATGTATACATGTGTCTATTTATATAATGGGCCTACTATTTGTGATTCGTTGTACTCCCAAGTGAGAAGCAAGCATCTTTCGCTTATCTTTCATTCTTTTCCATGACGTCATGTAGGTCCACAACACAGGCCAATAGTAATCACTAATAGTCATCACTTTACAGCTTTTTATTTTTTTATTTTTTGTTCTTTTATTTTTA